>CAUYLG010000506.1:0-37945 GCA_963573385.1 Cacajao melanocephalus
CCGTGCTGGGGCGCCGGCAAAATAGCCGCGCCGGCCAAAAAAGTCGCGCTGGCGACCCTTGTGGCTCCTCCGCCAGGAATCTCCTAGTCTGTGGGCAACAAAAATTCGTCTGAAAGTGCGGAGTCCACTCGCTCTCTGCGCTTTCACTGGGAGCTACAATCCTGAGCTGTTGTTAATCGGCCATCTTGGATCTCTCTCACATGCAGGTTTTTTACATAGGTATGTATGTGCCATGGTGGTTTGCTACACCCATCAACCTGCCATCGACATTAGGTATTTCTCCTAATGCTATACCTCCCCTTCCTCCCCACCCTCAACAGGCCCCAGTGTGTGATGTTCCCCTCCCTGTGTCCGTGTGTTCTCATTGTTCAACTCCCACTTATGAGTGAGAACATGCGGTATTTAGTTTTCTGTTCTTGTGTCAGTTTGCTGAGAATGATGGTTTCCATCTTCTTCCATGTCCCTACAAAGGACATAAACTCATCCTTTTTTATGACTGCATAGTATACCATAGTATATATATATATATGCCACACTTTCTTTATCCAGTCTATCATTGATGGGCATTTGGGTTGGTTCCAAGTCTTTGCTATTGTAAGCAGTGCCACAGTAAACATATGTGTGCATGTGTCTTTATAGTAGAATAATTTATAATCCTTTGGGTATATACCCAGTAATGGAATTGCTGGGTCAAATGGTATTTCTGGTTCTAGATCTTTGAGGAATCACCACACTGTCTTCCACAATGGTTGAACTAATCTATACTCCCACCAACAGTGTAAAAGGATTCCTATTTCTCCATATCCTCTCCAGCATCTGTTGTTTACTGACTTTTTAAATGATCGCCATTTTAGTGTGATACGGTATCTCATTGTGGTTTTGATTTGCATTTCTCTAATGATCAGTGATAATGAGCTTTTTAAAATATGTTTGTTAAGATACTTTCTAAGCGTCGTAAAGAGCATGTACAAAAACACCCTAAAGCTAACAAAATACCTGATGATGAAACAGTAAATGCTTTTCCCTTAAGATCACTTAGTGCTTTTTTAATTACAGAAGAAGACAAGGATATCCATTATCTCCACTCCTGTTCCAGCCAGTATAATAAGAAAAGAGAAAGAAAGAAATAGCGTATGTATTGGAAAAAATAAATCAAAGTCTCCCTATTCACAAACAATAAGATTGTACATTTCTAGAATTCCAAGGAGACTGCAGAACAAATCTCCCACTACTAATAAGTGAGTTTTTAATGTCACAAGATAAAGGGTAAACACATAAAATCAATTATAATACTTCTTTCTTAAGTTTTTATGTTAGATTTAGGGTACACATGCAGGTTTGTTAAACTGGCATATTGTATGCTGAGGTTTGGAGTATAATTGATCCCATCAATGAGGCACCAAGCATACTACCCAACAGGTAATTTCTCAGTCCCTAAACCTGGTCTCTCCCTTCCTTCTGTTCCCAATGTCAATTGTTCCCGTGTGTCCACATGTACCCAATGTTTAGCTCACACTTATACATGAGAACATGCAGTATTTGATTTTCTGTTCCTGAATTAATTCACTTAGGATAGTAGCTTGACTTCCAGGTGCATCCATGTTGCTACAAAGGACCAAATTTTATTCTTTTGTATGGAAATGTAGTATTCCATGGTGTATATGTATTTGCTGATATCCAGAGGATTAAATTGATTCTGTACCACATATTCTTTATCCAGTTTCCCATGGATTGTTACCCAGGTTGATTACATGACTTTGCTCTTGTGAATAGTCTGCAATGAACATGAGAGTGCCTGTGTCTTTTTGGTAGAATGGTTTGTTTTCTTTGGGGTATATACCTGACAATGGGTGGGTACCATGAAAAATGTGAATGTTATAATTCTTCTTTCTAGCAATAAACAATAGAAAACAAATTTTTAGGCTGGGCGTGGTGGCTCATGCCTATAATCCCAGCACTTCGGGATGCCAAGGTAGGCGAGTTTGAGGCCAGCCTGGCCAACATGATGAAACCTTGTCTCTACTAAAAATGCAAAAATTAGCTGGGCATGGTGGCACATACCTGTAATCCTAGCTACTCTGGTGGCTGAGGCAAGAGAATCACTTGAACCTGGGAGGTGAAGGTTGCAGCAAGCTGAGATCATGCCACTGTACTCCAGCTTGGGTGACAGAGTGAGACTGTGTCTAAAAAAAATTAAATTAAAAATAATAAAATACAATTTACACTAGCTCCCCTCAGAAGGATAACTTTAGGTAAGTATGTAGTCAACATCCAGAGGATCTGTATGCTGAAAATTATAAAATGCTGAGGACAGAAATAACATACCTAAATAAATGAGGAGATATAATTTTCATGGATTAGGAAACACAGCACAGTAAAGATGTCAATGTTTTTGGATATAATTAGGAGCAGATTAGATGCTACAGAAGAAGATACTGACTTGAAGATATAATAATACAATAAATTCAAAATGAAAAAAAAGACTGCAAAAGAATGGTTAGAATCTGAGTCATCTGTGGAGAAACATAAAGTGATATACATGTAACTGAAATTCCAGAAAAGAAGAAAACTTGTGGGAAAGGAAAAAATATTTGAAGAAGTTAGATGTGGAAAAAAGATAAGAGCAAAATATAACCAAGAATCCATACTCACAAAATCCATGTTAGAATAGATTATAATCAAATGGATGACTACTAGTAATAAAGAAAACTACTTACAGCAACTAGATGAGAAAAGGCACATTACTTTCAAAGGACCAAAAATGAGAATGACTGTAGACTACTCTTCAGAAACTATGCAAATCAAGAAACAAAGGAATAACATCTTGAAAGTGCTAAAAGGTGGAGAAATACTTAGAACTTTCACCAGATAAAATGTATTTCAAAAACAAGAGTGAATTAAACTTTTTTTCAGCAAAACACTATGTGAGAATTTACTGCAATATGCCCTCACTACAAGAAATGTCAAAAGAAGTTCTTCATAATACCAGAAGGAAACTTGGTTATACATACAGGAATGAAGGAAAACTTTTTGCATTTTTATATTTCTAGAAAATCTAACTGACTAAAGCAAAAACATGAACAATATTGTGGTCTTCGTAATATATGTAGAAGTAAAATATATTATATGTGAAATGCTATAATATTATTTGGGGGTAGGTTTTGCTAAGCTAAAGATGCATATTATAAGCCCTTTAGAAAAGCTTAATAGAATAATAAAACGAGACTTGGCCAAATAGCCAACAGTAGAGATAAAATGGGATGCTGAAAAATATTTAATCAAAAAAAAAAAAAAAAGGAAAAAAGGGAAGGATTAGAGAACATATGGAACAAACAGAAAATAAGTGTCAAAATCATAGATTTAAACCTAACCATGTTAATGATGATATGAAATGTAAACAGTCTTAACACATCAATGAAAAGACAGAGATTATCGGACTTGATAAGAACACAAACCAAATATTTGTAGTCTATGATAAATTAATTTCATACATAAAGAAACAAGTATATTAAAAGGAAAATTATGTAACAATATATACTATGAAAATATCAAGCATAGGAGAAGATAGATTGACTATATTAACATCACAAAGCTGACTTCAAAACAAAATATGGTGCTAAGGATAAAGAGGGAACATAAATGTTCATAGCAGAATTATTTATAATAACTGAAAACAGCAAATATCATAAATGTTAATCAACTGTGAAATGGATTAAAAAATACGGTATATCTATACAATGTAATAATACAATAAAAACTAACAAACTACTGAGGCTGGCAAAAACAGGTATGCATCTTATAAATATACTTATATTAAAATGTCAGATACAAACAAAAGTAGACACTGTATAATTCCATCTATATAAAACTCTAAAACATGAAATATACTATATTGTGACAGCAAATTAATAGTTTCCTGGGTCTAGAAATTAGACTGGGGAGGAAATTGACTGAAAAAGGCACAAAGTAACTTTTACAAGGTGATGGAAATGTTCTACATCTTGATTTTGGTGGTAGTTGCATGATTATATGTCTTCCACATGTACATTTAAAAGTGATTTATTTTATTGCATCTAAACCATAGTTACATAAGTTCATTAAAAATGAATGAATTAATGATTATAGAAGTAAATACAAAACCTGAAGCATTAAAATTTTTGAGGGTGTATAATTGAAAACAATTTTTTTCCTGTTTTTTTTGACGGAGTTTTGCTCTTATTGCCCAGGCTGGAGTGCAATCATGCTATCTTGGCTCACTGCAACCTCCGCCTCCCAAATTCTCCTACCACAGTCTCCCAAGTAACTGGGATTACAGGAATGCGCCACCACACTCGGCTAATTTTTGTATTTTTAGTAGAGATGAGGTTTCACCATATTGGTCAGCTGATTTCGAACTCTAGACCTCAAGTGATCTTCCTGCCTCGTCCTCCCAAAGTGCTGGGATTACAGGTGTGAGCTACCACTCCCAGCCAATTGAAAGCAATTTCTAAGGATAAAAAAGACTAGAACAAACTCATTATTTAATAGTATATTCAAAACTTAAACAAAAATTTGAGTGTTTTGGGAGCGTAGAGGTCATAATCCTATTCAGAATAGCAAAAGTTGACAACTGAAAGTTAAACAATCGTGGTTAGATTGTATGGGTGAAATGAGCCAGACAGAAAAGCTTTGATTGGAAAAATATGTGTTCAGGCTTCCAGCATACTGCAGGAATTGTATTTCTTGACCTGGGTGGTGATTATTTGATATTCTCTTTTTAGTAATTGGAGCTGTTAGCTTGTTTCATTTTTCTATGTATGGATTATTTTTACAGTGCAAATGAGAAAAACCAACTCTGCCTGCCTCTACGCCATGCTGCTATCACAGTGTCACACAATTCATGAACTTTGGTTTCCCCAGAATTATCTTATATTTTTAATAACTATAAAGTGCACTTTTCCCTTACACTTTTTTATTTTATTTTTGTGATGGAGTCTCACTCTTGTTGCCCAGACTGGAGTGGAGTGGCGCAATCTCGGCCCACTGCAACCTCTGCCTCCTGGATTCAAGTGTTTCTTCTGCCTCAGCCTCCCAAGTAGCTGGGATTACAGGTGCCTGCCATCATGCCCGGCTAGTTTTTGCATTTTTAGTAGAGACGGGGTTTCTCCATTTTGGCCAGGCTAGTCTCAAACTCCTGACCTCAGGTGATCTGCCCGCCTTAGCCTCCCAAAATGCTGGAATTACAGGCGTGAACCACCACACCTGGCCCCTTTACACTTTTATAGGTTGTCTAGAGGTTATCTGGGAAGAGATAACTAGCATCCTGTCTAATTTGCCATCTTGGCAAGAAGCAGAATCCCTACCACTTTTTGTTTGAATTGTCACTTGAATTAACATTCTTGATTGTCAGTTCTGAATGAGTTTTATCAGAAATTCTCTGATATATACACATGGATATGTGTATTAGCTATATATTTACATATAGTATGCATTTTAAATATATAATTTAATATATATTACATAATTACATGTAATTTAAAATATGTATATTATAATGTGTACATACTATAATGTAGTATAAGTATACTATATATTTATATAAGTGGTGTCATAGTTTAAATTTTAATGTTTTATTCTATTTCCTATTGAATATGTCATGAACATTTTTTCATATTATCAACTATTTAAATATCTATAATTTTAATGACCAAATAATATTTAAGCTGATGAACATACATACTATATTTTACCTTTTTCCCATTTATTGATAGAAAATTTGATTGTTTCTAAATTTACATTGCTCATAATTTCATGTTAACATATTTTCACACCAAATTCTGATTATATTCTTAGAGTGAAATCTTAAACGTGGAATTAATTATTGGATTAAAATTCAATTAGGAGCTGCTGAATTAAAGATATAAATATTTTTGAAGTTTTTGATCATTAGTACTACATTTCTTTTCAGACAACTTTTAGTAATTTAAACGCTTAGCAACAGTATGTGAAAATAACTATTTCATTATACATAGCAGGTGCAATAATTTTTAAAACTTGGCCAATTTGGTGTCTAAAAGTTGTATTTCTATTGATTTACATATATTACTGCTGTCAAAGTTCACACTGTTTATATTTTGCGTATTTGCTTTATTTCTTATGTAAGTTATTGTTTATCATTATTTGTATCATTTTCATATAAAGATTCTCATTTTTTATTGGTTGGTAATAATCCCTTTTACTTATTTGTAAAAAATATTTTGTAGTAACTATTATAAGTATACACTTGTATTACTTATTGTAAAACTTTTTTTTAGTGTCTGTTTTACCTTTTAATATTTGCTTTTAGAAAATGCTGGTAAACTGCAGATTTTTAAACCTATGTGGCATTGATCCTGTCTTATATTGTTCTTTTAGAAAAAATATTTTTATTTTGAGATTTTTTAGTGTATTCAACTAAGTGTATTGTTTATATGTCATATATTAAATATAATTGTTTTGATGTGTTTAAAATGACATGTAAAATTGCATTTTAATTTTTATAAAAAATAGGATATATTTGAGGATTTTCTATTCTTTACATATTTTTATACCCATAAACATAAAAAGTCCTTGTCATCTTTTTACTGAATATATTTAAGTAGATATATATATATATATATGTAGATATATATATATAAACAAGATATCATTTAAAAGATTTAGAAGATAAAATGAAAAAAAATTATTGTACCTGGAATTTTGGGCAAGATTATAAGTGTAATTCAGCAGAAAACTTAGATGTAAAGATTAGGGTGGGCTGAAAAAAATGTTTGGGGTTATATACTTACAGTAAACATAAAAGATAATATTAATTGAATTCACTATATTCAAAATATTATAAAATGCATTGCATGTATAATCTCATTGAATACCCCCTACCATCAAAAAACAACATAAATGAAAACAGGGTCTCCTTTTTACAAACGAATAACCAAGACTTAAAAGAACTACATAATTTCCCTAGTCAGAAAAAATTAGGACTAGGCCTTAAACTCAAATCTATCTGACTCCAAAGCCATCATCCTAAGTACTGTGCTATATACTACTTTTGTCAGATTACAGAAAACATAAAAGTTTATCTAGTGAGACAAATACTTTTCTGTCCCTAAATTCTAGAGGAAATTTATGGTATGGCTGTTGAGTAACAATAATAGATAATGTCTTCAATTCACATTTTACAGAAAATAGAGTAACATTTTAAAAATGGCCATTTCTTATATCGGCCTTTGATAGCAACCCAGTTCATAACACTGAATCATAACTTAGTGCAAGCATTTCTATAGACAACTGGGCTGAGATAGCTCAGATATGTTGCTATCGCTGATAAACTTGGTTAAGGAATGCATTTGTCATATACCCACCCCGGGTGTGGTGGGGCATAGAGATTCAGAAGTCAGGGCTTAATTTAAAGAAATATCAGGCAAATGTCAGGTTCTAAGACAGGGGAAAATAAGTCATGCAGAAAAGTCAATGTCAGCTAGCAGTTACCAGTTCTTAAAATAACTAAGATAGTTTCTTAAAGGAAGGGCAGAGTTGAGAAGTGAAGATGGGTTGATAACTTGTTCTTTGACTTTTAAGAGTCATAGAGTTAAACTCAATGGAAAGTCAAAAATGGCAAGGGTATGAAGAGCTTCAGAAGCCCATATGACTTGCCACTGTATCCCAGGATTTAGTTAAGTGGTGAGCATAGAGCGTATGTTAGATAAATACTTTCATGTTAAATACATGAACAGTTGAATGAAAGAATAAAGGTATTGTTTTCCAAAAACATACTTTTATTGGTGCATTTTTAAAAAGAGCTATATGTGTTTCTTCATGGTTACTTTTAGGACCACATAAAACATTTTAAAATATTTAATCTTGTACGTTTCCTGGCCTCAATAGAAAAAAAAAATTTGATTTTGGCTTAATTTTTTTAAGTTACTTTTGTTGACAAAAGTTTTCCCATCAATTAATGATAACAATGATATTCAGGCACTATATTAATATGTATATTCATTTTATTTTAATATATGATATACACATACAAAAATATAGAATAATTTTATATATTAATTTCTATATTATATTGCATACATATACACTATATATGCATGTATATATAGAATACTTTAGTGCTTATATAGTATATATGCACAGGTACACATATATACTATATATATGCACTAAATTATTCTTCGTACATCATTTCAACAAATATCAAAATTATTATACATTAGATATTATTATTTTTTCTTTCTGCAGAAAATAAAACTAAAGGCTCAGAGGTGAATTATCTCTATGTCTAAGGTTGCATAGCTGGTAAGTAGAATAGCTAGGATTTTTGTCCTGTCTTTATCTTCTTAAACCCAGACGCTTTATAAATCTGCAAACCAAATATAGAGCTTCATTTTCTTCATTTTAGCTCTTTGAGAAAGGCTCATTATAAAAGTTCCAAATAATCCTAAAGTTTAAAGTAAAAATTGCTTCCATTTAGGATATATTTATGTATGAGAGAAAATGAGATACCAGAGGCCAAGGGGAGAGAGCAAGAGACTTACTTTCATTCTTACTCTTCTTTCCTTGGGTAGCAATTGAGCAGCGCAACTCACTTTTTTTAGGAGTAAATTACACAGCCAAGCAGAAAGATACTGCTGTAAATATATTTGATCTCTGATCTCAAATGAACAGCTAACTCTACTTAGAATTCTATGTTTCTCTTTCATGCTCACTATTCTATTTTCAGATATCCTGTGTGTATTTTTTACTTTTCTAATTATTTCAGTCTCTGCCCAGGTACCAACCCATTACTGCACCAAGACAAACTAATATTTTACAGAGAGTATAAAAGTAGTTAGATGGAAACACTCTCCTACTGACACCACTAAATCTATCCACTAACCTGTTTCTGCTGACATACTCGTGCTGTTGGGATTCCACAGAGAAGAACAAGATATTATGACTTCTCATTTTAAAACTGATGAAAACATCAGGGCCCTAAAAGCATGTGGAGGCCACTCAAACTGTTCCTACTGAGCCTAACGGGTAAGTAGACTCTGAGGAAGATCCTTTCTCACTGTCAAATATTATCCTACTCTGTATACGGGATTGCATTTCCTCTCACCTGCTCAAGGAATTTTACTTTTGTTCTCTTTCCTCATTACATTGACTCCTTTTTTTGTACTAGATTTTTACCCCAGCTTTAGTGTCTTTTCATTTTTAAACAAAAAAGAAACAAACAACACATTTATTCATAATCTTCTGCCTCCTGCCCACAACTGTCTCCACTCCCATCTAGAGAGAAGCTCTTCTCATTATGTTTCTGAGATTGGTAATTTTTATTAATAATGATTTTTCTCTATTAATTTTTAATATTATTCTTTTGATTGTTATACAAGAGAGTTGCACTGCCTGTGGTCTCCAGCATAAAGTTGAATACTAATGACAATAGCAGGCATCCTTGTGTTTTTCACAATCTTAGGGAGAATACATTCAATTTTCACCATTACAAATGATGTTAGCTGTAGGAATATTGGTAGATACCCTTTAACCAAGTCTGGGAAGCTCCTTCTATTCTTAGTTTGCTGAGAGTGTTTATCAGAAATTTATGTTGAATTTTGTCAAATACTTCTTCCATATTTATTGAAATGATCATATGATTTTTTTTCTTCATGTCATTGATAGGTGAATTACATTGATTGCTTTTTTCCCTTTGATTTTTTATTGTGGTACCATATGCACAACACGAAATTGACTAACCATTTTAAGTGTACTGTTCAGTGGAATTAAGTACATTGATGTTGTACAACAATTACCACCATCCACCTCTGGAACTCTTTTCAGCTTCCAAAATTGAAATTCTAATCTATTAAACAGTAACTCCCTAACTTCTCTCCCAATCCTGCCTTGCCTCAGACCCTGGCAACCACCATTCTACTTTCTGTCTCTATAATTTTGACTGCTCTACCCCATATAAGAGGAATCATATAGTATTTTTTCTTTTGTGACTGTCTTATTTCACTTAACCTAATGTCCTCCAGGTTTATTCATGTTGTAGCATTATGTCAGAATTTCTTTACTTTTAAGGCTGAATAATATTCCATTATATGTATATACATATTTTGCTTATTCATTCTTCCATCAGTGGACACTCAGATTACATCCACATTTTAGCTTTTGTGAATAATGCTTCTACGGTCATGGGCATACAAATATCTCAAGACCTTGCTGTTAATTCTTTCAAGTTCCACTCACAGGTGGAATTGTTGGATCATATGGTAATTGTATTTAATTTTTTAATTTTCTTTAAAAAATTTTTGTGGGTACATAGTACATGTATTTATGCAGTATATTAGATACTTTGATACAAGTATGTAATAAGCAGTAATCACACTACAGAAAATGGATTACTTGTCCCCTCAAGTATATATCCTTTGTGCTATGAACCATCCAATTATGCACTTTTAGTTATTTTAAAATGTACAATAAAATTATTATTGACTATAGTCATCCTGTTGTGCTTTCAAATACTAGGTCTTAATCATTTTATGTTAAAAATTTTCAGGAATGGCCATACTAGTTTTCACAGTGGCTGTGCCATTTTACATTTCCACCAATGGTGCACAGGAGATTCAATTTCTCTGCGTCGTAGCCAACACTTGTTGTTTTTTGTTTTTTATTGTTCTTGTTGACATTTTGTTTTTCTAATAGTGGCCATCCTAATGGGTGTGAGGGGCTATCATTATAGTTTTGATTTGTATTTCTCTAATGATTAGTGATGCTGAGCTTTTTTACATACTTATTGGCCATTTGTGTATCTTCTTTGGAGAAATGTCCATTCAAGTCCTTTGCCTATTTTTAATCAAGTTGTTTGATTTGAGCTGTTGAATTTTAGTTGTTGAATAAAATTACCTATATACCTTAGATAATAATAGCTTGCCAAATATATGATTTCCAAATTTTTTCTCCAATTGTATGGTTTGAATTTTTACTCTGTTCATAGTGTCTTTTGATGCACACAATTTTTGAATTTTCCTGAACACTAATTTGTCTTTTTAGTTGTTGTTGCCTGTGATGTCATATAAAAGCAATCATTGCCATATCAAATGTTGTGAAGCTTTTTCTCTATATTTTCTTCCAATAATTTTATAGTTTTAGATGAAGTACTTAGGTCATGGATTTATTTTGACTTAATTTTTTAAATGGTGTTAGATAAGAGTCTAATTTCATTTGTTGATGTGGATAGCCAGTTTACCCAGCATCAATTGTTGAAAAGACTGTCTTTTCCCCATTGAATGGTTTTGGTATTTTTGTCAAAAGTAATCTGATCCTATGTGTGAAGGTTTATGTCTGGGGTGTCTGTGCTTCACTACTGTTCTGTATGTCTGTCATTGTGCCAGAATCATGGTTTTGATTACTGTAAGTTTATGGCAAATTTTAAAATCAGGAAGTGTGACACCTCCAGTTTTGTTCTTTCTTCTCAGGACTATTTTGATTATTGAGTCCCTTGAGATTTCATGTGAATCTTAGGATGGAATTTTCTATTTGTGAAAAAAATATGTCATTGGGATTTTGGTAGGGATTGCATTAACTGCATGTTGCTTTAGGTAGTATTTGCATCTTAACAATTCAGGTTTTCCAATACTTGAACACAGGGTGTTTTCCCACTTATTTCTGTTTTCTTTAATTTCTTTCAGCAACTTTTTTTTTTTGTTTGTTTACAGTATACTGGTCCTTTATCTCTTTAGTTAATTCTTAAGTATTTTATTCTCTTCAATGCTATTACATATGTAGTTGTTCTCTTAATTTTCTTTCTGAATTTTTCATTAATAGTTTATAGAAATGCAGCTAATTTTTGAGTGTTGACTTTGTATTCTGCTACCTTGTCAACTTTGTTGATTAGTTCTAACGGATGTTTGTGTGTGAAATATTTAGGGTTTTCTACATATAAGATTATATCATCTGCAAATAGAGACAATTTTACTTCCTCCTCTCCAGTTAGAATTCCTTTTATTTCTTTTTCTTGCCTAATTACTCTGGCTGGGTCTTCTAGTACTATGTTGAATAAAACTGGTAAAAACATGTATCCTTTACTTGTTTCTGATCTTAGAGGAGCAGCTTTCAGTCTTTCACCAAGAAGCATGGTGTTCACTGTGGTTTTTCATATATGAATATTATGCATTGATTGATTAAAAAAAATTTTTTTCAGAGACAGGGTCTTGCTGTGTTGCCCAGGCTGGACTCCTGGGATCAACTGATCTTCCCACTTCAGCCTCCCAAGCAGCTGAGAATATAGGCACTGTTGTGCCTGACTACATTTACTGATTTTGTAGTTGAACCATCTTTGCCTCTAAGGTATAAACTCCAATTGATCATAATGTGTTATCTTTTATGTATATTTATAATTATATATAGCTGGATTGCATCTGGTGGCATATTGTTGAGATTTATTGTGTCTTTTTTTATATCAAGGTAATTGTGCTGTTATGAAATAAATTGGAAAATATTCTTTCTTATTTTATATTCTGAAAAAGCTTGATAGTATTGATGTTATTTCTTCTTTACTTGGTAGAAACGACCAGTAAAGCCATCTAGGCCTGGAGTTTTGTTTGTTGGAAAACTCTTCAATAGCAATTCGATTTCTTTAATAGCTATAGAGATATTCCAGTTATCTCTTTGTTTTGGCTGAATTTTCACCGTTTGAGCTTTGAAAGGAATCTGTTCATTTGTGAATCCAACTTGTTCAATTTATGGGCATATAATTGTTTTTAGTATTCCTTTACTATCTTTCTGATGCTTGTAATATTTGTCTTGCTGTTACTTCTTTAATTTCTGATATTTCTAATTTGAGTCTTTTTTCTTGGTTAGTGAACTTGAAGTTGATCAGTCGGGCTAAAGATTGTTAATTTAGCTAATTTTTACAAAAGAATAAACTTTTGGTGTTATCAATATTTCTGTATTGTTTTCTGTTCTCAATTTCATTGATTTCTACTATTATCTTTATTATATTCTTCCTTGTTCTTTATTTGGACTTAATTTGCTCCTTTTTCTAATTTCATATGATAGAAATTTTCATATTGCCATTTTAAATTTTCTGATTTGATTGTGTTAATAATTTTGTATCTTTACAGTGTGCTATTTTTTTCTTTTGTCTGTATGTGTGTATTATGTAATTTTTGCTTGAAAGCTTGTTCTCTTCAGTAGAACTGAAGAAACTGAGATGAATAGCAAATATTATAGAATATAAGTCTATATATATAGTATACTAATACATAGTATTATATATTATTCATATTATTATAAAATAATAAATCATTTATTTTATGCCTAGAAATAGACATGTCTTTATTTACATTTATTTATTTATTTATTGCTATGCTTCTACTGTGAGAGGTTGAATCAATATAGTCAAAGTTAAACTAAGTTTGGATTTTCCTATTACTGTGGTTATTGTCAGTGCACCACAGTCTCAGTTCTAGAATTACCTTGTGCTTAATGTGACAAATGCTTTGTCAGAGGACTTTCCTCAATCTATGATTCTACCTTCAACTTAAAGTTTTTCTTTCTACCTGCACTCAGAGTGTCTTTATCTATCCACTTGCCTCTCTGTCTCCCAGCAGCAGATGCTTTTATTTATTTACTCTACACTTGTTAGCTTAGTGATGGAGGGTATGGGTGTCTTCTATTGTTCTAGTTCAGCCTTAATATTGGGCAGATGATATGCTCACGGATTAAGGGTCTTCTCAACGATCCTGCCCCTTTCGCAGTGTCAGAGGCTTTCTAAATATCTGGGCCAGGGTGTTTTCTTGCTTCTTTCTTTGGGATAGAAAAATATTTTCTATTCCTTTCATGAAATTGTAAAGAATCTTCCCCTGTTGCTTAGGGGTAACAAAGTATCTGTTACCTTCTCAGGGTCTCAAAGCTTTAGCACAGTAGGAAAGATGGGAGAAAATAGTCTGAGTGCGTCTTTGTCTTAATTAGTTTAAGCTGTTGTAACAGAATACTACAGATTGGGTGGCTTAAGCAACAAGCATTTATTTCTCACAGTTCTCTAGGCTGGGAAGTCCAAGATCAAAGTGCCAGCAGATCTGGTTGTTTGCTAATGGCATTCTTTTGCAGGTGTCTATCTTGTATTCTCTCACAGCGAAGAGAGATGAAGCAAGCCCTTTAAAATCTCTTTCTTTAAGGGCACTAATCTTACAATCAAGTCTCTATCATAACAACCTAATTGCCTCCCAAAGGCTCCACCTCCTAGTAACATCATATGAGAAGGTGGAGGTACAAACATGCAGCCTATAACAGCCTTTTTGCCATTTCTGTAGTGGCTGATTTTCCCCTTTCCAAAGCTGGCACCTTGATGGATGGATGCATTCTCAGGTTTCTCACCATGTTTTCAGTCTTTCTCATAAATACCTAGGAAGAGTCTGATGAAAAACTTGCATGAAAATGTCTTTTGTGTATGTGGCTCCCAGGGGTTATAAGCTCTTAAATTAGCTCACATTTAGATTTGGACCATTTACTAAAAATTTTAGCTGAATGTTTTCTCCCTGGCTTACACAGAATCTGATACCTCTCCCAGGTAAGCAGGTACTTGCATTCTTTATTTTCTCTTTCACTGAGGTACAATATTTTGAAGGTCATAGATTCAGTTGGGCATCCCAATTGTAAAATCCATGCCTTTTATATTCCAAAGGCCTGTCTCTTGTTCCTCATGCAACTGAATCAAGGTTCTGAATTATCAGAATCAGCCACAAATTCAGTGACAATTCACAGCATTGGCTAAACCTTCTTTGTTTTTAGCCACTGGATATTAACTTTTTTATTTTTATTTTTTCAGCTGAAACAATTATTTAAAGAACATTCACTTTGTTGAACCCAGGACTTTTAGATATTTTATGTTAAGCAACATTTATTTTGTTTATTCATTCATTTGTCTTTAATCTTCTGTATTGCCCAAATGTTGGGGGCTTCAAGTATTGCCCATGGTACTATTTGCAGTTCTCCTGAGATAAAAATCCCAATTTTAACATTTATTTAATTCTTAAATTTAAGACTTGCCTCCATAAATACTATTTTATCTATATAAGCTATATGTGTGTGATATTTGTATAAAATACATTAATCAATCTAATGTACATATAATCATATGTAATATTTTCTAAAAGAAGAATTAACTCATTTTACATTTATTAATATTTCTGATGAATTTATTTGCAACATTTAACTTGTACTTTCTAGTCATAATATTTCCCCTATTTTCTTTCTCTTTGATTTATTTAATTGCTATTATTTCCTCCCTTGTCTTAATTGTTTGGAAGTGTTTTATATATATAAGACTATTTCATTACTGTTTGTGTTTGCATTTGTCTTAATATTCTCTGAAAATAAACAATATATCTACCTTACACTAAAACAGTATAGGAATGTTTGAATGTCTTATCTCTACACACTCATGTTCCATTTAATATGCATTGCTGTCTACTATTTAACTCCACTCACTTTATTTTTTCAACCTCTTTCAAATGTCATTGTAACTATTTTATTATCATTACATTTCACATTTATTTAGCTTTGCCCAAAAGCTTGTTTACCAAAGCTTTTGACATTTTGTAACGCACAGAGAGGATTTATCAATAATAAACTCTCCTTTCAGATTTTAATATAAAACTCTTCTTATTTTCCTCTTAATATTAAGTTATAGTTTTGCAGATACAGAATTCGTCTCTCAACTCCTCAAGATATGATTCCACTCTCTTTTGGATTCCATTATTGCTAGAGAAGGTCTACGGTAATTCTAATGCAGATGATTTCTCTTTTCTCTCTTGGATACTGTAAACCCACACTCTCCTTATCTTCCTCCTATCTGTGTTTACACCCGCTGTAGTTACTTGTATCTGATCTTTAAGTATTAGAGTTATTCAGAGATATAACCTGGTTATAGTCTGTCCTTAAGAAATATTACCATTCCCAAGCATTTAAATATTACTATAACTCACAAACTGATATTTTATTCCACTCTTATTTTTCACATCTCCACTTGAATGCATGCAGGCACTTCAGTCTCAACGTGTCAAACACAGCACTCTTGAGCTTCTTCTCCAAAACTATTACTGTAACAATTCTCTGTATTGCAGCAAATGATACATCTACCATTCAGTTGCCATGTCAGAAATTTTAGGGCCATTCTCAGTTTGCCCTCATCTTCCTCTTCTTTCCCATCACTAAATTAAGTTAAACATATTCGCATTTATTCAAACTCTTTTTTGAAATATCTTTCACCAATGTAATGCAGGTCTCTATCTTCTCTTGCTTTGACCACTGAAATATCTGTCATTGGTTTTCTTGGTTTCATTCCTGCTTCCTCTGCAATAATCTTCTAATTAACAGTGACACTTATATTTTAAAAACATAAAATAGATCATATCACTTCTCTGCATGAAATAGCTCACTGAATTCCTTTATTTAAAACAAAATGCGAAATCCTTTATGTGAACTATATGTTCTAAGAAAATCAGCTTTCCAACCTCTTCCAGGTAAGTGTTTACTCTGTCAGGAAAACACTCCTATTTCTACCTGGCCAACTCCTAATCAATTTTTAGGATTCAACTTTAATGTCAATTTATTAAACGGACCTCTCCATTTGTTCCAAAAACTGTTACACTGCTGGAAAAGGAAGACGAGATTATTAATTTTGGAAATTCTGATTTTAACTATGTCAGTATTCATTGTGTCTTAGGATAACATCAAAGCTAGAGGTAACATAACAATAATATTAAGTAATAACAATGGTAATACAAACTAACATTTATTGCCAGGCATCGTTCGGTTTATCAAAAAACATTGGGAGTTTCACTGTAGTCCAAAAACTGCTTTAAGATCTAGCAATAAAGCAGTAAACTTAACAGACAAAGTCTCTATCCTCATGGAGTACCTAGTCTAATGGATCTTCTGTGCTAGGATTCTCACAAATAGCTAGACAATTGGGATTATTTGAGAAAGACTTAATTTTAGGAAAATCTATTTACAAAGGGTTTGGTAAAGTATAGGGAAAACACAAAGAATAGTACAACAAATTGGCCTTTGTAAAATTGTAGCTGTTACTGCCTCTCAATGAAATAAAAAAACTACTAATACCCAGAAAAGCAGTGATTCTCAAACTTTGCCATGCCTACGAGTCACCTGGAGCTCATATTGAACTGTAGATGTTTGAATCAGTAAATCTGAGTTGGGGCCTGAGAGTCGTTTATCAACTCAGCTCCCAGATGATGCCAATGCTGAAGTTTCTTGGACCATGGTTTAAGTAGCACACTCCTGAGAAAAGAAATGATTTTCACTAAAAGAAAACAACCAGCCTGAAGTGAATCAGTTACTGAAATGATCCAAGTAAGATAAATAACCTTACTTTAATCTCTTTGCCTCCTTTATACTGCTGGGGGTGCTCTATTAGTCAAATCTAACAAGATACCAGAGGAGAAGAGAATTTTTTCCTACAGTCAATACAGACAAGGGTCCTGGGCAAAAATCAAGCTACAGAAGAGCGGAGGTATCTCTGGAGAGCCAAACGGAAGATGTCTAGCAAAGAAGACAGACAATTAACAAAATAGATGAGTCAGTACATGGTCTGGAAAACAATGATAAATGCTATAGAAGAAAAATAAAGCTAGATTAGGAAGCTAGAAAAGATTGGGGAATAGGAGTGACACTCTCTTGGTTTTGGAAAGGCTCTCAAATAAAGTGGTTCCTCCTAAGAGCTAAATGGGAAGACAGAGAAAGTCACGGGTATATCTGAGCAAGAGCATTTCCCGAAGAGCGAACAAGTGAAAAGGTTGACAAGAAAGACAGTGTGACAGGAACACAGTGTGTCGGAGCTAAAATGATAGAAACCGAGGTTAGGTTAGATGGACTAGACCATGAAGAGAATGGAAGAAACAGGGAGAATAGGCAGGCAGCTTTGCAATGGTCTCAGGAGAAAATGATAGCTTGTATCATGTGATAGCTGAGGGAGCTGAGTCCTGGTCTATGTGCGTTACATTTATTAAATCATTTTATCTTCATCACTATCCAGTTAAGTAAATGTTATGATTGTCTCAATTTCACAGATAAGAAATCTCTAGAAAGTATAGCAAAATCATCAGTTTAATCTTAGATAAACTGTATTGAGAAAAACATTCATTTTGAATAGCAGAATTAATTTTTAAATACTGTCCTCTAAGGCATCAAGCTCATGAATACCATTACAAGTGATTAAGTTATAAGCCAATTTAACTGCAAAATATTATGAATATGAGTTTTAAATTTCCACCTCAACCTTATGTCTATTTTCAGTATCCATCTTTGATTAACTTTTTTTTGTTTTTTTTTTTTGGAGACGGAGTCTCGATCTATCACCCAGGCTGGAATGGCCGTTGTGCAATCTCAGCTCACCGCAACCTCCACCTCCCGGGTTCAAGTGATTCTCCTGCCTCGGCCTCCCGAGTAGCTGGGACTACAGGCACCAGCCACCACGCCCAGCTAATTTTATCTGAAAGTCTTTCAGCTCAAATTTGGAGGACTTCATTGATGATGAAATAGTTTGATGGACATAAACCTAGTAATTCAGGTCTCTGTTACTGATTTTTATCTTCACAATTTATAACTTTTCTTTAACTTTTAGCACTATTGCCAATTCATGCATAGAAACTTCCCATGAATATAACTTTGGTATGTATTTATATTTCTGTAATAAATCTGTTTGAATTATTGATATATTTTTCTGTACTCACATCTTTATTTGCAATTGTTGTGGCAAATGTAGTTATAATGGTGGTATTGATTTTGTTTTAGAAATAGATTGAGGATCTTCCAGAAATGGTGTCTCTTGCTTGTAATCCCAGCACTTTAGGAGGCTGTGGTGGGAGGATCACTTAAGGTCAGAAGTTTGAGACCAGCCCGGAAACATAGTGAGATCCTGTCTCTACAAAAAAGAAAATAAATTAGCCAGTAGTCCTAGCTACTAGAGAGGCTAAGGCAAGAGTATTGCTTGAGCCCGGGAGTTTAGGGTTGCAATGAGCTATAATTACGCCACTGTACTTTAGCCTGGGTTACAGAGCAAGATTCTATCTTTTTTTGTTGTTGTTTGTTTTGAGACAGAGTCTCGCTCTGCCGCCAGGCGCCAGGCTGGAGTGCAGTGGTGCGATCTCGGCTGACTGAAACTTCCGCCTCCTGGGTTCAAGCAATTCTCCTGCTTCAGCCTCCCGAGTAGCTGAGACTATAGACGCATGCCACCATGCTCAGCTAATTTTTTATATTTTAGTAGAGACGTGGGTTTCACTGTGTTGACCAGGATGGTCTCGATCTCTTGACCTAGTGATCTGCCCGCCTTGGCCTCCCAAAGTGCTGGGATTACAGGCGTGAGCCACTGTGCCCGGGCAAGATTCTATCTCTTGAAAAAAAAAAGGAAAAGAAAAAGAAATAGATGAAAATCAAGGACTATGGTGTTTTTATTTGGCTACATAAAATACACTCACATGATACTGAGTTACATATACTGTATTCTTTCATGTATGACTATATATTAAACTAAATAAATTATTCCAGTTATTCAAATATTATTAATACAATTTAATGAAGATCAATGTCTGCATTAGGCATCCATTGACACAGATTTTAAAAACTATAAGCAAAAGTTTTCAAAATTGTTTTGTTATTAATTATACCATATAAATGATTGCCAGTTTTCAATTGTTTATGTTAAAGTATACATTTTCATGTATCATAATCACATTTCATGGATTCTTTTTTTAATGTCTCTTAAACTTACAGCAGTTTAAAAAATATAAGTAGATAAGGGCTACAGTGCTGGATTTCTTCCTTTGTCTCTTATCTCTTTGCATATTATAATGTATATTTTGAATTCCTTAAACTGATTTATTATTTTTAGCTGATATGAAATTTGCCAATACATAGGATATGGTATAAACATTGCTATTTTATTTAGAAATTAGAAATCCAGGAGGTGATAGGTATTCAGCAAACTATAGAGAAAACAGCTATTGCTAAAAAGACTCTTTTGCATCTATTTTGATATATTGGTCCTCTTTTGGGATTAGGTCCTAGTCATTTAGTATGCAGATTTACACTTCAAATCATTAAAATAAAAAAAAATCCTCAAGTATTATTCAAATTTCCCTAAAATTCTCCTCATTGTATATCACTTTATTTATTGTATGTCAGTATATCATATCCTATTGCATTATAAACTTTTCTAAAAATAATCTTAAATTCACTATAAACCCTTTGACTTACTGTTAATAAAATTTTTTCAAAGCTTATCTTCCTAAGCATTCATCTATAAAAACAAAACTATACTTCACACAATGAGAAAGATCTGCAGTTTGAAGGATTTCTAAAAATAAATTCATGCAACAGACTTTTTAAAAGTCACATATACATTCTCATTCAGTGTCATTAATTATAATTTTTAACATGATCAACAAGTCAAATCACTAACCTCATATGTTGAATACACAATATATCTGAAAATTTTATTTTCATATTTATGGATATAAAGTCAAGACAATTTGTTTACCAAGAAACAACAAAATATTTAAGATTATTATTTCATCCTCTCCTTGCTTTATACTTGCAGATGTCTCAAGACAAAGACTATGCTAGGAACATTTATGGAACATTTATAATTCACGTGATAAGTCTTGGTTGACTTCCAATGACAAGTACATTGAGTGATTGAAAATTATAGAAAATGAGTTACACAATTAGAAAAGCTCTAGGTGAATTGACAGTGGAATATTATTAGCAGAGGATATAAAAATATTTAATAATTTACCCATTAGCTAAAAGTAAAGTGACTTCTTAAAATTACTGAAAGGTTGCGTTGCATCACAAACATTTTTAAATCACTATATTTCAGTCATAATTTTTCACATTCACGAAATTTCAAAAAACAGTTCCCTGTGGTAAATACATGAAACTTAATGCATTTAGTCATTGTACTTAATGCATTTTAATGAATGTAAATTTGTCTATGTCATTTTATTTCTTTCTTAATGGTCAGTTTCCAAACATATATTAATTAAATATCATTAATTTTTAATGTTGAAAAAGAAAATATACACTCTACCTAGTAACTGAAAATAATTTTAATTTAAATTTTGTCGAGAAAGCATTTTTACTAGAATTTCTTAAATGAAATTTTATGCATTCATTTGGACTGATTTTTTTTCTGGACATATCTTTTTTACTGTGCATTTTATGTTTTTTAGCTTAGTCATTAATTTGATTAGTTGCTTTATGAGATCATGTTATCCTTTTATATTGATCTAACTGCTTAAGTATTTATAGATGCATTTTGCTTCTTTTCCAATGTCTCAATATAAGAGTCTTGTTTCAACACCAATCGGATTAGTTGCTACTTTTTTACTTTTATGGAATTGTTATCATGGAAATTTCTATGTAGCATACACTCCAATCCTTGGTTTTCCCTTTTCAGTATGTTACATTAAATTTTCCCCTCAGCAGTGAAGTCTCTTGGCTCTAGGTTAAGTTAATGATAATTACCAATTTTACTGAACCTTGAAGACCAATGCTACTTTTGGTTGATTAATCCATTGTTGGCTTATCAGCAAGCCTTAACCAACCACAGGAATTGAAATATAGTGTTTGTTGTTGAGATAATATTCTTTTGGCATCTGACATTATATGGTTATAAAATTTTATTCATTCATTAATGCTGAGAAGCAATTTGATAAGCTGCTCATATTTTCTCTATTGAATAAAACTAAACTTTTCAACTTTTGTTTTCATGTGTAAAACATTTTATTTGAACAGATTTTTACATGGAACCCCAATATTTGAAATACAAAAAATTTAGATTGTTAGGCTTAAACAGGGTTGGCTACTCTTTTTCAATTTCCTTAGCTAACTCTAAAGGGAGGCCACAGAAGGGAAGAGAGAGAAATAGAGAGAGAGGTGGAGATAGAATTGGAGAGGGTAAAGAGAATGAAGATGTGTGTGATTCTTGTTTGAATGACTCTATATCAGGCTTGTCTGTGTGTATATGGTATCACTATTTATCAGTATATTTCTTAACACAGAAATATGTCATGGAGAAGAATAATGTATTATGAGGCTATCTATGCACACACAGAAAAATTCAGGCACCAATAATATTTTCGATATGCAATACTAAGCAAGTTATTCACTCATCTCTTCCTTAGTGTCTCATCTATAAAACAGGAAAAATAATAACCTCATAAAACTTATTATACATAAATATATTTACAATAATCCTGGCAGCATCTACAAAAGGTTCTGAAAATATTAGTTGTTATTTTGTCTGTATGTGCTGTTCTTTAATTTCTGATTTTTCTATGTTAATATGTATTACTTCTGTGATCTAAAAACTTATTTAAAAAGTGAAAAATAATAGAAAGCATGTAAAACATGTAAAAATACTTCCTAAAAATACAAATGTTCCTGCATTACGAATAATCCTTAAATGCTGAAGTTATGAAGTAGCGTGGCTAAAATTATATATTTACAAAAGACTGAAAATGGAATTTGTGCTCAAGGCTCTGTATGAAACTTGTTGCTTTGCCTTAGAAATCTTCAATCTAAATGTTACAAGGTACTAGAGTTCTAATGAGGTGCCTTTAGGATGGGGGCAAGAAATAAAGGAAGGTTGAGTGAACGGGGCCCAAGACAAACCTTCTTGTCTTCATTTTGAGCAACTTCAATTTTTTTTCTGTTTAATATAGTAGACTTCTGAAAAATGAAAAATATCTTGAAAACAACATAAGGGATCAAGTTGAACATGCGCCACTACTGCTTGAAGCCCACCAATCCCAGCAATAGGACTTACTTGAACAGTGAGGGCTTTATGTGCAATGGGCAGAAAAGACTTTCCCTGGAATAAACACTACCTGTCAACTTTATGAGAGTGATTAATCAGTCCATTCTTTAATAAGACAGGATACCACGATGACCCAAGATCTATTAATTATTGCAGAAAACTTTTGAATTTTACAGTGACTCTCATCAATTTTCTGAGTCTAGAGAAAAGTTATTATAGATCACTTTTCCTGTTCTTAGAATTTTGCAGTCCAGGATACCTTGATGCATGTCAGTCTCCACTTTCACAAAGCAACTCAATTTCAAAAGAACTTACAGAATTTGCTGGCTCAACAGGAGAGGCTTTTCCAGACATGACTGAAATTCATTTGCCAGATCAAGTTGGAGTCTCAGAGCCTCTTTGCAATGCTGAGATTATAAGCCAGATGCCTTCAATCAAGACGAATTCCAGGAATTGCTGGCCCAGTTTTACTTTTAAAAAATGCTCAGAACTTTTTGGACTACACTCATCTATTCATGGTGAGTTAAAAATAGAAGGAAAAGAAACTTTCCTTAGAAATTCTTCACTGTTTCTCAAAAATCTATGACCTGAAACATGTTTATTTATCCAGCATGTATGAAAAACTAAAAGTATGGTTACAGATTTTGCAGGGTGCCTGATTTCAATGGGAGTTGATAAGCGGCAGGTGCTTTATCATGAAGGCTAATGGGCATATTACAGAAATAGCATATTTTCTCACCCGTAACTAGTACCTTTCTGATGATACAGCCTAGAAGCTTATCTCTTCAAATCACGACGATGGAATTTTCTAAATGGCTGATAAATAGCCCTTTTAGTCTTTCATATTATCAATGCAAAAGCAAACCGTAGAGAGAAAGATTCAGATGGAAGTTTTAGGGCATGTGTTTAGAGACATGCCAACCGCAATATGGCTAAACAATGGCATTAAAGGAAGCAATCGCAGAATGAACACAGAAAGTTCAGAGTAATCGGAAAGAGGAACCACACAGAAATAGAAAAGGAAGAAAAGTGAAAAGAGAAATAAATCTAATAAGAAATTGTACACATTAGACATTTTTGTTTACTAAAGGTTATGTAACTTGAAGAAGAGCACAATTTGCTGTAAAGGTAATGCTGTAATAAGAGACACGCAATATCTTGGGAGGAGTTAGCAAGGTCAATGACAATATCAGGTTTAATGTGAGAATGATGGACCAAGAAGTGAAGGAATAGATGAGACAAAGACCTGGTCTTCGTACCCCAAACAAAACTCTTTTAATCTCTCTAGGATTGAAAGAATGATGGTTATAATGGACTCAACGTTGTATAATTGTCCTATCTATGTTTAGAATGAAGTTGGGTACATTTGATTCGATTATAATTCATCCATATTTCAGTTACCGAGGAATTCTCAAACCATTCATTTTTGTCTAAACCTTTGTTTAAGAACTAAACTGAATGTTTGTTTTTAAAGATCTTGTCAGTAACATTTCTACTTATAATAAAAACAAATGAATACAGTTGGGTCGAAGTTCCTTCCTATACCCTAGAATAGTGACCATTCGTTTTTCCTGGAAATAACTTATACCCCATTCTATTGATGTTAAGTAGGATATTTTATACAGTTATTTTCTTTGTCAGTTCCTGGCATATATCTGATGCTCAATAATTGCATTAATTCAAGGAATGACACATTCATTTCTTAAACACCTTTTCCAAATGTTCAGAACTACATGTTAAGAACTATTACTAATGAAATCACCAAAAGATTACTAAATTTAAATAACATAATGATTATATTTTCCTTCTCGATGAGATTTTCTAATCCAAAAATTTAAGCTGGCTTATTTCTGTGTGTATTAAATAAAATTTAAAAATATCTTATTTTTATACTTTTATAATTTCTAAGTATTTCTAAAATTCATTTTGATTAAACTGAGTAGCCAAAAGCATATTTATACGTGGCTTTATTTAACACAATATGATTGATTTTTTATATATATAGTCAAAATAGCACAGTTGATTGTAACCATAAGCATAACTGCAATATTTAAGAGCTAAACTCAAATTCATAAATGGTTTAGAACAAAAATGGAAAAGCCATCAGTTTGCTTTTAAAAGTATTGTAAATCTTGGAATATTAATTTACCTATCCATTTAGTTGATGAAGAAATAGTGAACCTCTTGTTATGTTAGATATCAAGATAACTTCTAGTAAATATAGCTTTCTATGGTCCCAGAGCAGTGTAACAAATTGATATAATCATTTCAGAATCTCAATAAAATTGTTTTCCTTAAATGTAAGTCTAAAGGAGGCATCTGCAAGTTAGATAGTGCCTTCAATTCAGCCAAAACAAAGAGAGAATCCTGCATGTAACTACGCCCATAGGAGATATTTTGCAATGAAGATCCTATCACTTCTCAACCATCAACACAGTGCTCTTACCTTTGTGCTCAAACATTATTGCATCCTGAAATACTCTGCATTTGGCTGCTCCTTCACCCCTGGGCAAAGAACTTCCCCTACGTAAGTGTGGGTGTCAGTCAGCAGCCATATTGTCAATCTGTCTCCCCAGCCATTCCATGTCATGCTATCATGACCCTAGTTATGACCCACCCTCCTGAAATATTGTTACTATGTGGTAGAAATGGCTTTACTTTGAACTAAGTCTGGCTTAACACTAGTGCCCTTGTTAATGCTTTTCCCAGACCTTAGCATTCATAGCTATTTTAACCAGAAACACGAATATAAGTGCAAAAAGCTTAATGCAAAATTTAAACTATCTGGCAATATTGTAACCCCTTCTCCCTAGTGTAGGCTACACAAAGCTTTGAACAGATCCTGAGGTCCCCATATAATAACATATTAATATTTTATCAATATCTAACATATTGGTATTTTATGATGATGTTAAATTTAGAGATAATTAAAATCACATTAATGTGCTTAATTATGACCAGAGGCTCATGAATTTTTGTATTATATAATGAATTAGTTCCAACATGTGTATGCTCATTGCAGCACTATTCACAATAAATGTCCCAGGTTATACAAGTAACATTGTGTCTGCAATATTAAGTTAATTATAAGTACCAATTTGATGTCATTTTTATCAAGCAATCAGTTGTGAATTATTCTAAAAATACAACTTGTTTATTGAATGTGGTCCCAGTGTTATGTTACAGGAGATATTTTTTAAGTATGATTAATGTATGTTCTATAGCCTGAGGGCACTTTCAATCTAGTGGGTAGATGCTTCAAACAAACTAACAGAATATAAACACTTGACAGAGATACACACACACACACACACACACACACACACACAAAGACATGACAAGAATAGATTTTATCTGCTTCAAAATTTCAACTACCTTGACTCAGAGAATTAAGGATTAACAAAAACAGACATGTCAATAGGAGAAACTGATTTGGCAAAAGAGGAGTGGAGGATGAGTTTGGGTGTGAACAGTCAAACTTGAGTTGCAAATGACACACCAAGATGGAATTACTCAGCTGAAAAGCCAGCAGTGTTTCCATGAATCAAAGAGTGATCATGTTTTAACTGTAAAGCAATGGTTCTCAAACTTTTTGATCTTAGGACTCCTTTGTAAAATTACTAAAATATCCAAGGGGAAACTTTCTTTTTATGGGCTCTATTTATCAATATTTATAGTGTTAGAAATTAAAACTGAGAAATTTTAAAAATGTGTGTTAAGTAAACTAAAATAATTTTAAAAGTCTTACATATCAACATAATTAATACCTTTTAGGGCATATTACCACATTCTCTGAAACATATTAATGAGAAGAGCATTATTGTTTAAATTTTTTTGAAAATGATAGTGTGTGGCTTAACAAAAGACAACTGGAATCTTAAAGCTACTTCTGTATTCAATTTGTTGCAATATCACGCATCATGTCGATTCTTGAAAACATTGTAAATTTATGAGCTAGTGAGAGTGAAAATAGGCTAATAATGCTTGAGTATTATTATAAAAATAGTTTGACTTTAGTTAGAGAACATGCTTTATATAATTTGAATCCTTTAACTATGTTGATACTGTTTTATTGCTCAGAATATGGTATATTTTGTTAAATGATCCATATGCATTTGAAAAGAATGTGTATTCTTCTATATTTACGTGGAATTTTCTATAATGCGCATTAGGTAAAGATAGTTAATAATGTTATTCAACTTTTCTATATCCTTCCTTTCCTACTGATTTTATGTCTACTTATTCTATCAATTAGTCCTATTAATTATGATGAGATTATTGAAATCTCCAACTATAATTGTGGATTTTTCTACCTCTTGCAATTTTCTCACTTTTTGCCTTGGAAATTTTGAAGCTTTCTTGTTAAGTGCATAAAAATTCAGAATTGTTAAGTACTCTTGAGTAATGGAACCCTTTATTGTAATGAAATGACCTCATTTACCACTGCCATCCTTTGCTTTTAAATATACTTTAACAGTATTATAACTACTGCAGACTTCTTTTGGTTAGTGTTATCATGGTATATATTTTTTTCATCTCGAATCTTAATCTATTTTTCTTATATTTAAAGTGTCTTTTTTTTCAGAATTACCATTTGACCCAGTAATCCATTATTGGCTTTACACCCAAAGGAATAAAAATTATCTTAGCATTGAAACACATGCATGTGTATGCTCATTGCAGCACTATTCACAATTGCAAAGAAATGGAATCAGCCTAAATGCCCATTAATGGTAGACTGGATTTTTAAAAATGTGGTACATATACATAATGGAATACTATGCAGTCATAAAAAGGAATGAGATCACATTCTTTGCAGCAACATGGTTGTGGCTAGAGGTCATTATCTTAAGCAAACTAACCCAGGAACAGAAAACCAGATACTGCATGTTCTCACTTACAAGTGGGAGCTAAACTTTGAGTACACGTGTATCCAAAAAAGAGAAACAAAGACACCAGGGCCTACTTGAAGGTAAAGGTTGGGAGGAGGGTGAGGATTGAAAACCTACTTATCAGGTACTAGGCTTATTTCCTGGGTGACAAAATAATCTGTACATCAGACACAGACAGCACACAATTTACCTTTCTACAAATGCCTGCACATATACCCCAAAACCTAAAATGAATGTTAAAAATAATATATAAAGAACGTTTTTTGTACGTAACAAATATTGAGGACTTACTTTATATTTAAACTAAAAATATTTCCTTTTCACTTGGGGCATTTAGACCATTTGCCTCAGATGTAATTACTGATGCTGTTAGGCTTAAATCTATCATTTGCTATTTGTTTTCTATTTGTCCCATCTGTTCTTTACTCTCTTTATCCACCGTTTTGAGATTAATTGCACATCCTTATACTTCTTTTCCATCTCATTTGCTGAATGATTGACTATATGATTCTTTGTGGTTTTTAAAACTATTAACAGTTATTTTAAGGTTTATAGTATATAACTTTATTCTTTCAGTCTACTTTTAAGTAATACTATACTACTTAATGTATAATATTAAAATCTTATAATGGTATGCTTCCATTTCTTCCCTCCTGATATTTATGCTATTGTTTTCATACATTTTAGCTTTACATATGTTTTGAACCACACAGTACTACATTATTTTGTTTAAACAATTTTATTTTAAAGATAGTTACATAACATAAAAAATATTTATATATGATATATTTTTGTTATTAATATATGTATAAATTTTTTTATTTATGTAACTATCTTTAAAATGTTATGTTACTATTACCATGCTCAGTGCTTCTCATTTCTTTGCATAGATCCAGATTTCTGATTGTCATCATTTTATTTTTATCTAATGACGACTTAAATATTTCTTGTAGCATGGATGAACCTGCCGGACACTATGGTAACTGAAATAATCCAAGTGCTGAAGAACATTGTATGATGTCAATTATGCATGAAAAAAAGTCAAGTGCATAAACAGAGAGTGTAATTGTGGTTAGCAAAGGTTGGGGGATGGGAAGATTGGGGAGATTTTGGTCAAAAGACTCAAAATTTTAGTTAGACAAGAGAAATAAGTTTAAGAGACCTATTGTATATCATGGTGACTACAGTTAATAACAACACCGTGTGCTTAAAAATTGCTAATAGACATTAAGTGTTTTCACCACACACAAGTGATAAGTACGTGAAGTAATGCTTAAGTTAAATAGCTTGATTTAGCCATTTCACAATGTATACATAGATCAAAACATCATGTTGTACGCCATAAATATAGACAATTTTTATTTGTCAATTTTAAAAATAAATTGAAATGTTTCCTTTCTCTGATCTCCCTTCAATAAGTTCAACATTAATAATGGTGTAGCTTCTAATACTTTGACTCTATTCTTAATCTCCTCAGAACTAATAACTTTCTTTCCTAAGAGGCACTTTTGTGTATACCTAGGACCTGACTCCCCCAGGAAGACTGAATACATTTCTTGTCCTTTTTCATCGCACATTGTATAATACGATGCAATCATCATACTAAACTGTAATTAATGATGTTAGTTTCCACTACTAAGCTGTTACCAATCAGAACTATTTAACTTTTAAAATGCAAAATATAGACTTGTCCATTATTTCAATTTTCTCACCCCAAGTTTGATTTCCATACTCAAGGTTACAGTCTTTCCCTATTCTTTACAATCATTTTCTAATCTTATTACTGTTACCTAACTTAGACATAATTACGGTTAAAGGGAAGGAGAAAATAAAATATAGAAAGTTTCACCTACAGAACAGGTCCCTATGTGGTAATATTGTCTTGGTAAATTTACTGCAATTTAGGCACCGATTCACAGAGTTTTAGTTTCAGAAACGTGTATCTTTTTGTGTTTCATAAGCCAACCTACCCAAATTAATACCTATATCCATTACAAATCCACGTTTGCAACTAATCTTATATCTTGAACTAGGGGCTCAATATTGTGGACTAGATAAAAATTCTGATCCCCTACTAATGGATCTTGTTGTACCAAAAAGCCTGTAATGATAGGATCCCTTGATGCTGCTATTGATAATAATAGCAATCATCATCATAATCAAACGATCCCTAACACTTATCTAGCTGTTCTACATATTTAACATTCTACTTACCTAGCTGTTCTACATATTTAATATTTAATATTCTATTACACCAGGTGCTATTCTAAGCATTTAATTTTTAATCATTACCATAACCTGATATAATAGGCACTAATATTTTCTCTATTTTACTTGATATGGTTTCAGTTTTCTTTAATTTATTGGCTTCTTTTGTGGTGCAGTGTGTGATCTGTCTCAGAGAACATTTTGTGAATGCTTGACAAGAATGTATATTTTGCTGCTGTTGAATGAAATGTTCTGTATATGTCTGTTAGAAGTGTACCGTACATTCAGTGTTTCCTTATTGGTTTTCTGTCTGGATGATCTGTCAATTGTCAAAAATGGAGGATTGAAGTCCCCAACTACAGTCTCTCTCTCTTCAGATTTATTAATGTTTACTTTCTGTATTTAGGTGCTGTGATATTGAGCATCTATATACTTTCAATTATATCTTCTTAATGAATTGATCTCTTAACACTACAGTTGGCCCTTGAACAGCATAGGGGTTAGGGGCATCAACTTCCTATGCAGTCAAAAGTCTGTGTGTAACTTTTGACTACTCAAAATCTTAATTACTAATATCCAACTCTTTCCATAAAATCTTACCAACAAATAAAAAGTTGATTATTATGTATTTTGTATATGTATAATATACAATATTATTACAATAAAATAAGCCAGAGAAAAGAAAATGTTATTGAGATAATCATAAGAAAGAGAAAATGTATTTACTATATATTTACTATTCATTAAGCGGAAGTGGATCATCGTGAAGCTCTTCATGTATCCTTTTCAGTGTGAGTAGGCTGAGGAGAAGAAGGAAGATGAAAAATTCGTCTTGTTGCCTCAGTAGTAGCAGAGGCAGAAGAAAATATATGTATAAGTGAATCTGTGCAACACAAACCCTTGTTCAGAGATCAACTGTATATATTAACCTTCTTTTCCTTGAAACACTGTTTTGACTTAAATTGTATATATATTTTTTTGAGACAGAGTCTCGCATTGGAGCATAATGGTGCAAACTTGGCTCACTGCAAACTGTGCCTCTCAGGTTTAAGCGATTCTCCTGCTTCAGCCTCCCAAGGAGCTGGGATTACAGGCACCTGCCACCCCACCTGGCTAATTTTTTGGTATTTTTACTAGAGATGGGGTTTCACTATGTTGGCCTGGCTGGTCTCGAACTCTTGACCTTGTGATCTGTCCACCTTCGCCTCCTAAAGTGCTGGGATTACAGGCATGAGCCACCGTGCCAGAACTTAAATTGTATAAGTAGAGTTACCTTTTCTCTCTTTTGATTTTTATTTGCTTTTTTCTCTTCGTTTTTATTTGCATGGAATATCTTTTTCCATTCTTTCACTTTCAACGGTGTCCTTAAAAGTGAAGTGAGTCTCCTGTGTATAGTTGGCTCTCCTCCTATTATCCATTCAGCCAGTCTATGTCTTTTGATTGGAGAATTTAATTCATATTTATAGTATTTACTGATAGGTAAGAATTGACTATTGCCATTTTGTTAATTGTTTTTTTTTTTTTGTTTTGTAGATCTTTTGTGGCTTTCTTACTCTCTTGCTGGAATTCTTTGTGACTAGATAATATTCTCCACTGGTATGCTTTGATTTCTTACTTTTTAAGCTTTTGTATATTTACTATAGATTTTTGCCTTGCAATAATCATGATGCTTAATAAAATACAATAATAACAGGCTATTTAAAGGAATATTCTTTGATCACATAAGCAATTATCTACTTGTAGTTCATTTCCTTCTGATTTTTTGATATCACAATTTTAATCACTTTATATTACATATCCCTTAACAGATTATTGTAGCTTGTATTTATTTCTAATGTTTTTGTCTTTTAACCTTTATACTAAACAACATACATTACAGTATGAAGATATTCTTGACTGTGTACATACTTTTATCAGTGAGTTTTATACTTTCATATGCTTTTGCATTACTAATTTTTTTCCAACTTGAAAATCTCTCTTTATCATTTCTTATAAGACAGAGTAAGTGGCAACCAAGTCACTTAGGTTTTGTTTGTGAAAGTCTTTATCTCTCCTTTATTTCTGAAAGACAGCTTTCCTGGGTATTCTTAGCTGGCATTTTTTATTTTTCCTTCAGCACTTTGGATATATAATCTCATTTTTTCCTGCTCTGTAAGGTTTCTGCTGATAAATCTACTGCTAGCCTTAATAGAACTCCTTTACGTGTGATTTGCTTCTTTTGCTGCTTTCCAGATTCTCTCTTTGCCTTTGATTTTTGACAATTTAGTTTTAATATGTCTTGGTGTAGTCTTATTTGGGTTGAATCTGACTGGAGACTTCTTACTTTCCTGTGACTGAATATATTCCTCCAGATTTGGGAAGTTTTTTGCTATCATTTCTTTAAATAAGCTCTCTTCCCTTTTGTCTCTCTCTTAACTTTCTTTACCCGCTATAGCTTGAATTTCACTCTTTTGATGCTGTTCCATAAATTCTGTAAGGTTTCTTCATTTATTCTTATTTTTTCTTTCTTTTCCTATAACTGTACATTTTCAAATAGCCTGTCTTTAAGTTCACAGATTCTTCTGCACATTAAATTCTGCTGTTGACACACTCTATCATATTTTTCATTACATTTTTTAGCTTCAGATTGTGTGGATCTTTTTTTAATGCATATAACTTCAATCTTTCTGATAAATTTCTTGATTTAGACATTTATTTCTTGATTTTGTTGAATTACTCTGTTTTTTGAGCTTGCTAAGCTTTCTCTTTGTTTTATTACTATTATGCTTTATTACTATTATACTTTAAGTTCTGAGATACATGTGCAGAATGTGCAGGATTTTTACATAGGTATACACATGCCATAGTGGTTTGTGCACCCATCAACCCATCAGCTACATTAGGTATTTCTCCTAACGCTATCTCTCCCCTAGCCCCCATGCCCCAATAGGTCCTTGTGTGTAATGTTCCCCTCCCTGTGACCATGTGTTCTCATTGTTCAACTCCCACTTATAAGCGACAATATGCAGTGTTTGGTTTTCTTTTCTTGTGTTAGTTTGCTGAGAATGATCATTTTCAGCTTCATCCATGCCCCTGCAAAGGACACGAACTCATCCTTTTTAATGGCTGCATAGTATCCCATGGTGTATATGTGCCACATTTTCTTTATCTAGTCTGTCCTTGATGAGCATTTGTATTGGCTCCAAGTCTTTGCTATTGTGAACAGTGCTGCAATGAACATATGTGTGCATGTGTCTTTATAGTAGAATGATTTATAAACCTTTGGGTACATGCACAGTAATGGGATTGCTGTGTCAAATGGTATACCTGGTTCTATATCCTTGAGGAAGCACCACACTGTCTTCCACAATGGTAGAACTAATTTACACTCTCACCAACAGTGTAAAATCATCCCTATTTCTCCACAATCTCTCTAGCATCTGTTGTTTCTTGACTTTTTAATGATGGCCATTCTAACTGGCATGAGATGGTATCTCATTGTGGTTTTGATTTGCATTTCTCTAATGGCCAGTGATGATGAGCATTTTTTCATATGTTTGTTGGCCACATAAATGTCTTCCTTTGAGAAGTGTCTGTTCAAATCCTTCACCCACTTTTTGATAGGGTTATTTTTTTTTCTTCCAAATTTGTTTAAGTTCTTTATAGATTCTGAATATTAGCCCTTTGTCAGATGGATAGATTGCAAAAATTTTCTCCCAATCTGTAGGTTACCTATTCACTCTGATGATAGTTTCTTTTGCTGTGCAGAAGCTCTTTAGTTTCATTAGGTCCCATTTTTCCATTCTGGCTTTTGTTGCCATTGCTTTTGGTGTTTTAGTCATGAAGTCTTTGCCCATGCCTATGCCCTGAATGGTATTGCCTAGGTTTTCTTCTAGGGTTTTTGGTCTTATGTTTAAATCTTTAATCCATCTTAAGTTATTCAGGGATTCAACTTCTTCCTGACCCTTGTGCCTCCTAACTGAAAGATACCTCCCAGCAGGGGTCGACAGCCATCTCATATAGGAGAGCTCTGGCTGTGATCTGGTGGATGCTCCTCTGGGACAGTGCTTCCAGAGGAAGGAGCAGGCATCAATCAATCTTTGCTGTTCTGTAGCCTGCACTGGTGACACAGGCAAACAGGGTCTGGAGTAGACATTCAGCAAACTCCAGCAGACCTGCAGCAGAGGGCCCTAACTGTTAGAAGGAAAACTAACAAAGAGAAAGGAATAGCATCAACATCAACCAAAAGAACGTCCACACAGAAACTCCATCCAAAGGTCACCAACATCAAAAACCAAGGGTAGATAATTCCATGAAAATGAGGAAAATCTAGCGCAAAAAGGCTGAAAATTCCAAAAACCAGAACACTTCTTCTCCTCCAAAGGAATCCAACTCATTGCCAGCAAGGGAAAAAAACTGGATGGAGAATGAGTTTGACAAATTGACAGAAGTAGGTTTCAGAAAGTGGGTAATAACAAATTTCTCCGAGCTAAAGGAACATGTTGTAATCCAATGCAAGGAAGCTAAGATCCTTGAAAAAAGGTTAAAGAATTGCTAACTAGAATAACCGGTTTAGGGAAGAACATAAATGACCTGATAGAGCTAAAAAATACAGCACAAGAACTTTGTGAAGCATAGCCGAATTGACCAAGTGGAAGAAAGGACATCAGTGATTGAAGATCAACTTAATGAAATAAAGTATGAAGACCAGATTAGAGAAAAAAGAATGAAAAGAAACGAACAAAGCCTCTAAGAAATACAGGACTATGTGAAAAGACCAGACCTTCATTTGATTGGTGTACCTGAAAGTGACAGGGAGAATGGAACCAAGTTGGAAAGTATACTTCAGGATATTATCCAAAGGAACTTCCACAACCTAGCAATTCAGGGCAACATTCCAATTCAGGAAATACAGAAAACAACACAAAGATACTCCTCGAGAAGAACAACCCTAAGACACAAAATTGTCAAATTCACCAAGGTTGAAATGAAGGAAAAAATGTGAAGGGCAGCCAGAGAGAAAGGTCAGATTACCTAGAAAGGGAAGCCCATCAGACTAACAGCAGATCTTTCTGCAGAAACTCCACAAGCCAGAAGAGAATGGGGGCCAATATTCAACCTTTTTAAAAAATTATTATCTTTCTTTATTAAGTTTAGGGAAGTTTCCTTTGAAATCATCTATTCCCTTTTTTTCCTTCTTTTATTATATATATTTTTTATTATACTTGAAGTTCTGGGGTACACATACAGATCTTGCAGTATTGTTACATAGGTATACAAAAGCCATGGTGGTTTGCTGTCTCCATCCCCCTGTCACCTACATTAGGTATTTCTCCCCATGTTGTCCCTCCCTAATCTCCCCACACCCAACTGTCCCTCCCCTACCCCCCCATTCCCCAACAGATGCCAGTGTGTGATGTTCCCCTCCCTGTGTCCATGTGTTCTCATTGTTCAAAATCTGCCTAAGAGTGAGAATATGTGGTGTTTGGTTTTCTGTTCTTGTGTCAGTTTGCTGAGAATGATGGTTTTCAGGTTCATCCATGTCCCTGCAAAGGACACAAACTCATCTTTTTTAATGGCTGCGTAGTATTCCATGGTGTATATGTGACACTTTTTCTTTATCCAGTCTATCATTGATGGGCATTTGTGTTGGCTCCAGGTCTTTGCTATTGTAAACAGTGCTGCAATGAACATACATGTGCATGTGTCTTTATAATAGAATGATATATAATCCTTTGGGTATATACCCTGTAATGGGATTGCTGGGTCAAATGGTATTTCTATTTCTAGATCCTCGAGGAATCGCCACACTGTTTTCCACAATGGTTGAACTAATTTACACTCCCACCAATAGTATAAAAGCATTCCTATTTCTCCACATCCTCTCCAGCATCTGTGGTCTCCAGATTTTTTAATGATTGCCATTCTAACTGGTGTGAGATTGTATCTCAATGTGGTTTTGATTTTCATTTCTCTAATGACAGTGATGATGAGCATTTTTTCATATGTTTTGCCACATAAATGACAGGGATAAGTGTCTGTTCATATCCTTTGCCCACTTTTTGATGGGGTTGTTTTTTTTCTTGTAAATTTGTTTTAGTTCTTTGTAGGTTCTGGATATTAGCTCTTTGTCATATGGGTAGCTTGCAAACTTTTTCCCATTCTGTTGGTTGCCAGTTCACCCTAATGATTGTTTCTTTTACTCTGCAGAAGCTCTTAAGATTAATTAGATCCCATTTGTCTATTTTGGCTTTTGTTGTCATTGCTTTTGGTGTTTTAGTCATCATGTCCTTGCCTATGCCTATGTCCTGAATGGTGTTGCCTAGGATTTCTTCTAGTGTTTTTATGGTGTTAGGTCTTATGTTTAAATCTTTAATCCATCTGGAGTTAATTTTTGTATAAGGTGTACGGAAGGGGTCCAGTTTCAGCTTTCTGCACATGGCTAACCAGTTTTCCCAACACCATTTATTAAGCAGGGAGTCCTTTCCCCATTGCTTGTTTTTGTGAGGTTTGTCAAAGATCAGATGGTTGTAGATGTGTGGTGTTACTTCTGAGGCCTCTGTTCTGTTCCATCTGTCTATGTCTCTGTTTTGGTATCAGTACCATGCTGTTTTGATTACTGTAGCCTTGTAGTATAGTTTGAAGTCAGGTAGTGTGATGCCACCAGCTTTGTTCTTTTTGCTTAGGATTGTCTTGGCTATGCAGGCTCTTTTGGTTCCATGTGAAGTTTAAGGTATTTTTTTTCCAATTCTGTGAAGAGGGTCATAGGTAACTTGATGGGGATAGTGTTGAATCTATAAATTACTTTGGGCAGTATCACCATTTTCACGATATTGATTCTTCCTGACCATTAGAATTTTCAAACCAGAATTTCATATCCCATCGAACTAAGCTTCATAAGCAAAGGAGAAATAAAATCCGTCCCAGACAAGCAAAGGCTGAGAGATTTTGTTAGCATCATGCCTGCCTTACAAGAGCTCCTGAGGAAAGCACTAAACATGGAAAGGAAAAACCAGACCAAACACTGCAAATATGTACCAAATTGTAGAGACCATCGACACTGTGAGGAAACTACATCAACTAGTGGGCAAAATAACCAGCTAGTATCATAATAACAGAATCAAATTCATACATAACAATATTAACCTTAAATGTAAATGGGCTAAATGTCCCAATTAAAAGACACAGACTGGCAAATTGGATAAAGAATCAAGAACCTTTGGTATGCTGTATTCAGGAGGCCCATCTCATGTTCAATACATGCATAAGCTCAAAACAAAGGGATAGAGGAAGATTTACCAAGCAAATGGAAAGCAAAAAAAAAAAGCAGGAGTTGCAATCCTAGTCTCTGATAAAACAGACTTTAAATGAACAAAGATCAAAAAAGACAAACAAGGGCATTAAATAATGGTAATGGGATAAATGCAACAGGAAGAGCTGACTATCCTAAATATATATGCAACCAATACAGGAGCACCCAGATGCATAAAGCAAGTTCTTAGAGACCTACAAAGAGACTTAGACTCCCACACAATAATAGTGGGAGGTTTTAACACGCCACTGTCAAATATTAGAAAAATCAATGAAACAGAAAATTAACAAGGACATTCAGGACTTGAACTCAGCTCTGGACCAAGTGGACCTAACAGCCATCTACAGAACTCTCCACCCCAAATCGACAGAATATATATTCTTCTCAGCACCATATCACACTTATTCTAAAATTGACCACCTAATTGGAAGTAAAACACTTCTCAGCAAATGCAAAAGAATGGAAATCATAACAACCAGTCTCTCAGACCACAGTGTAATCAAATTAGAACTCAGGATTAAGAAACTCACTCAAAACCACACAACTACATGGAAACTGAACAACCTTCTCCTGAATGACTACTGGGTAAATAACAAAATGAAGGCAGAAATAAATAAGTTCTTTGAAACCAACGAGAATAAAGACACAATGTACCAGAATCTCTGGGACATAGCCAAAGCAATGTTTAGGGGGAAATTTATAGCCCAC
>CAUYLG010000507.1:0-36094 GCA_963573385.1 Cacajao melanocephalus
AAAGCTAGATATAGGTGAAGGGGAGGAAAGCAGCAAATCACACTGCCACGTGTGTACCTATGCAACAATCTTGCATGTTCTTCACATGTACCCCAAAACCTAAAATACAATAAAAAAAAAAAAAAAGAAAAAAAAAAAAAAGTCCCCTTTACACCCTCAGAGCTCTCATGAAACTTGTTTTGTTACTCCAAACCATCTTCTCTGAAGTACTTGTCTCTTACACAGTTTAGCTTCTAGTTTTAGGCTGTTCTCTGTCTGTCCGTTCCATATGTACCACTTCTGTCTGGGTGCCTGAGGCAGGTGGCCACACATGCATGTCCCATGCTCCCCTCAGAGCTGCAGCCATGCTGAGAATCTGCAGGCTGGAGAGCGGTGAAGAGCTCTGTGTTTCCTTAACATGATGCTTCCCCTACTTACTAGCCATGCAACCTTAGGCAAGTAATTTTTCAGAACCAGAGTTTCATTGATGGTGAAATGGGGACAAAGCACCATCAACCTCCTGGAGCTATGGGAAAACTAAGCGAAATAATTCACAAGCGCTTAGCAGAGTGCCTGGTACCCAGGAAGCCCTCAGTAAACAGCAGCCTACTGCTGCTCCTGCTTCCAAGTATTGCTGACTGTTTATGGGTAATTTTGAATCTTCTACCATGTGCAAAGGCAAAATGGAGATTTTGCCTAAAAGTAGGAAGTCACATATTTTATGTCTTCAGTTTTATGGAGATGGTCTCTCCTTGTCTGGGAGATCTACTGTATTTTCACTGATTCTTTTATTCATTCTCATTTTTAATTTCTAGGAACTCAGCATGTGTTTTACAATCCAATCTTCTTTCCAAGTAACTAAAGAAGTATTTTGTTATCTTGAAGTCAAGTACAGCATGAATCGTGCTGATTCTTTTGAAGAAGGAGATTTTAAAAAAGAATTACAGTATTCAGAAGTCTATATCTCTTCTCTATTGCTTTTTGGATTCTCTGGCCCAGGAGCCCTAGTCTCAGATTGCCATAGTTATTATCATTGAAATTCCTTAGACAAAGAAATCACTGCTTCTTTTACCATGTACATTTTTAAAAAAGCTATTTGACACCATTTCAGATTGATATCTGGTATTCTGAGAGCAGAAAATCCTGGTTATCAGAACACTGTTAGAATTAAAATGTCTATTTGATGCTGGGCATGGTGGTCAGGTCTGTAATTCCAGAACTTTGGGAGGCTGAGCCAGGAGGATTACTTGAGCCCAAGAGTTCAAGGCCAGCCTGGGCAACATAGGGAGACTCTGTCTCTACAAAAAATAAAAAACAAAAAAACGCTGCCTTGAAGAGCCTTAATTATGTTGACATAGGTCCTCAATTGCCCAGATTATATATGGCTTTTGACTCTCCCCAGCACAATCATTAATACTAATAGCATCCTCTTTAGCTCTCAGAGTATCCTGGTTTGGATGATAAATTACATGATTACTCTAATGTAAAGACCAAGGTACAAGTAGGTCTGAGACCTTTGGCTTTAATGTCCCATATTTCAATCTTTCCTATTTGTAAGCCTGAGCTTCTGGTCAATCAGTCATTCATGTGGCTTATATTTTTTTTCACATACTAGTTATACAATGAAAAGCTAAACATGTGGAGTGCACCATTTTGCAAAGGAGACAGAAATGAATTAAGTAATTACACACCAAAATGTCACATCTTCTCAGGAAAGGTACAAAAGGCTATTACAGCCTGTAAAATGTAACACCTGGGAGGTAGGGGGAGAGGTACATATAGACCACAGAAATGCACTTGAATAGTTTTGATGCCAGAAGGATGCCACCTCAATTTAACACTGCACTCAAAATGTCATCGTGTTTGCCTTCCATTCATTTACCATGTTGAAGAGACATTTCAGTACAAAAAGGCCCTTCTGAGGACAGGCAGTAAGTAATAACTGTGGGTGTGACTGAAGAGCAAAAAGAAAACCAGAAAGTTAATCCTTGTTTTATTATTTAAGTGGCAAAATGATGATAGGAGCAAAAGAGAGGGAAGAACAGAAAAACTGTATTTGGTGTTAGTAAGCTCCCTGGGGAAAAATCATATCAAAATTTTTGTTGTTGTTTTACCCTGCTGAATTCCTCTTGAAACACAATTCTAAACACATGGTGAAAATGCTCAGAGAATTAGTCTTTTGATGACCAAGAACATGAAGCCTAAAGAAAGAAGGAACAGAACCCAATTTCAATCAGGAAAAGGAGAGAGAGTAAAAAGGCTCCGGCCATACTGGTTTCTCATGGTCACTGCCTCCTTTCTGATACCTGTGATGTCACGATCAAGATAGGCTGTGGTTGGCAATTTTGGGGAGAATGAATGAGCATGGGAGTTTTGAGAGGGACTCCATAGACTACAAGTATGAAGAGTCTCTCCTCAGAAAGAGCTTTGAGGGACCAGAAAACCAGTTTGGGAAGATAAGTGCTTGAGCGCAGGATTTCTAGTTGTTGACAAAACACCAGGTGTGCAAATTCACTTCTGAGATCCCACATGATTAACTGGTCTGCTTTCCATTCATCTGGTGCCTGAAGAGCACATTTCCAATACAGACAGGCCCTTCCAAAGGAGGAACATTAAATAATAACTATTTAATGTGTAGGGCCAAGGCCAAAAAAATAAAAATATATTAAAGAACTGGCCTGTGGTACCTGCACAGAGAAATTGTGATGCTTCACCTTCATCCATAGGCTCTGTACTCATCAAGATAAATTATAGGCTGAGTACAGTGGCTCGCTCCTGTAATCTCAGCATTTTGGGAGGTTAAGGCAGGAGGACCACTTGAGGCCAAAAGTTGGAGACAAGCCTGGGCAACATGGTGAAACCCCATTTCTATAAAAAATATATGAATAAAGGTTTAAAACATTAATTACAGGTAAATGTCAACTGGTAGTGGTCAAATATTTTATCTGGCCAACTTTTTACTAATTGAGACATAATTGTATTCAGCAAATTCTCCAAGGACTAGAGATGACAGCAGCAGAGTCATATGTACTAATTTTTCATTTAGTGATATATAATCAATTAATACATATATTTCATATGTGTAAGTAATACGAGTTGGTATCAAGAGTTCTAACTTTGAGGTCAGAGAGATCTAGGTTTAAATCCTGGCTACACTGTTTGTCCTTGGCAAATCTTTGAGACGGTTTCTTTATTTGTGTAATGGGAATATTATAACGAAATGTGGAATCTTGGCTGGGTTTTGAGTATTTAATCAAATAATGTTCATAAAGCACCTAGCAGTGCCTGGCACGTAGTAAGTCATCAACAGTAAACAGTAGTTGTTTTGATGTTGATTAGGATCACAATTCTTATAAATAAATCTGGGTGATAAAATATACATAAGCCATTATTTTTTCATATGTAATTTTAGTCTAATTATATCTGCTCTGATCATTTACTTCAGGTTATTTCAGAGATCAAATGAGGTACTATACATAAAATCATCATTAAAACTACAAATTTCTTTACTATAAAGTTTTATCTTTTTCTGTCTATCAGCTCTATAGCTTTATGGTCTCTTATGTTATTTGTACGTCTTTATTTACTGCAAATGCTCTAACTGCAGAAGACATTGCTATTGCTTTTTCTACCTCCATTTACAGCACACACATTGGGGATTCATTTAATAAAGACTGCAGGACAGCAAATGTTAGAAAGACTCAAACTTTCTTCCCAAAGAACTTTCTTTCTTTTCATTCTATTTCTTTCGCTCCATTTAATTATTTATTTAATATGTATTAAGTTTCTACAGGCCACCTTTTCTCCTCTATGTCTAAGCTTAGTTATCAAATAGTACCAACATTTATTGATTGCGATCTCATGGTTTACTATGACCTTGGGCAAATCAAGCTCTATGTGTTCAGTTTTTTTTAAAAAATCTGCAAAATGAGGATAATCAACCTATCTCAGGGTACCGTTGGAAGAATCCAATGAGGATTAAATGTCATGTTCAACAGGAATTTAACGATTGTATCCAGTTGTGGATTCTCTCCTTGCATTGAGTTCATGGCTTGGACTTGACTGACCTGTGAATGATGCGCTGGCTCTGCAGGTAGTCCAGGGCCATGACCAGCTCACAGATGAAGAGCTTCACGGTTTCTTCCTTGAAGCGGACATTCTGTTGCAGGTGATAACGCAGGTCTCCACCCAACAGGAGGTCCACCACCATGAACATGTCTTCCTCATCTTGGAAGGAATACCTGGAATAGCGTTAGAAGAGAAACCTTATCAAATGTATTTACACATTAAAGAACCCCAGAGGCAAATGAGACCCTACAGATCAGAGCAGAGTGTTCTTGAGCTAAGAGCTTAGACTTTGGGAGTAGGTAGTCTATCACTAGCTTTTTGTTTCCTCATGTATCACATGAGAATAATATCTACAACATTTGATCATGCTGAAGAATAAACACGATGAATGTAATACTTATTGTCATGCTTGACATATAGTAAGCATTCCTTAACTCACATAGCAATAAAATGCAGGAAATAAAGAGATCCCAAGTTATCCATTTATCACTAATGATCACATCCTAACCATATTTTTCAGGAGGCCTATAAAGTATGAGTTGTGGGAACTCCTTGAACCATTCTCATGCCTATTTTTCCATGCTAACAACATCATTGCCCAGCAACATTATAACAAATCATGTCCCACATTAATGATAAGAAAAACATATAAGAAGGGCAATAAAGAAGTAAGCATACAGTACAAGGAAGTAATTAACTCTGTCTTTGGGATGGCGAGGTAAGGGAAAGCTTCTTAGCAGAGGTGAAACCAGAGCTCAATTTTGAGGAATGCTGATAACAGTACTAACTAAAAAATAACACTAATATCTCCTGATGTTTCTATTGAGTGAATTTGTGGGCTCTGACACATTCTGCAAGTGCGACCCCAGTCCTTCCTCATGATGCCGCTCCCATGCTCCCATTCACTTGAGGAAATACACAAAGTTAAATACCTGACAAATGGTAGTGCCAAAGTGTTCTCCAGGTGCAAAAGTAAAATTTGAAAAATACCAGAGGAAAGCAGCATGGATGCAAGCACAGACATGGGAAGGAACCTAGTCTAAGTGGGGAAAAGAGAATAGCTTGGATTTGCTGGAACAACACGTATGAGAGGAAAGCTTGCATCTGGAGAAGGTGGCAGAGGCCAGATTCCCATAACAGGAGCCTGTGCATGAAATCTGCAGTGACCCCCAGTCACTGAATAGGCAGGATCAGACATGGGCTTCACACAGGAAGGAGTATAGGGCTGAGGAATTAGAAGAGATAATGAGACACAGAACAGAATTGGCCCCTGCTGTACACAGTCAGCAGCTTGTAAAAAAGCATTCCTACTGCTGTGATTTATTTTGTTTCCCTCAAAGTACAGCTATGATTTCTAATCACAGTCAACTTCTCTGTGTCAACACTGCTTCGACATGTTTCTTTAGACATAATGTCATGGAGATCACATTTTAAAGTTTCATTTGTATCAAAGAATTAAGTGCCTGCAAGCAGCGCCCAGGGATGCACATCACTTCGTGGTGACAAATTATTTGCTGAGGAATAAAAGTAGAATATCAATGATGGGAGAATACACTTAGTGTATTTTCTTCTTTATAATTGCCATTGTGCTAAAGGAGAAAACGGATATCTACAAACAAAAGAAAAGAAATTCAATGAACTATTAATCTGAGGTGGTAACATTCTAATGAACACTAACAGCACCTGATAGTTTGATAAATAAAATTTTGTTTATCGCTGAAGACTGATTTACACAGAATATGTCAGAAATTAAGCTCTTGGAGGAATTTAGACAAAAACGTGGAAAGTGCTTTGTAAAATCCTGAGAAACATATGCTTGGCATTGCCTTTTGGAAGACATTATTTTTCATTTCAATCAATGACTGGCTGGACATCTCTGTCATAGGTGTATTAGGCATGAGAAAAGGTCCTTGGATCTAGGCAATTTGATACATAAACGTTCCAACTGCAGCAACACAAATGATATTCACTGCATTTTACAGGCCATTCAGTAAACAATATTGAACTGGTTAAACGGTAATCATGCCTGGGACCTGCTGCACCTTAGGCTGTTCTCCACTAAGGTAATAGAAAGAATGATTGATTGTGGGATGTAAGCAAGGCCTTTTGGGATGAGTACCAGGTGAGATAGAGATAATGAGGTGTGTGAGGGTTGGGTACCAAAGTCAGGAGAAGATAGTACTAACCATAAACATAACTAGATGCCAATGCAAACTACCTACTCAGAGTAGGTTAGCATACAGAACAGATACGATTCATTCCCTGCTGTTGACTATGTTAGGCTGTCAGGTGTAGTTCAGAAACCTGGTGACAGACCAGTGGACTCTTCTCCTCTTATTCCATTTAACTCCAAAGGAGCAGAATATATTTATTAAATTCAGCTTGAATGAACATCTTTACTGGGACTTGGGTTAAACTCTTTTTATTCAAAGAACAAAGTGATAAAGGTGCCAGGTATGGCAAGTTAATAACTGTTTGAATGTGCAAGGGATTATTAATCAAAGTCAGGAGGCTCAGGCAAGAGGCAACATGCATCCCTTGGCCAGTATAAATATAAATTTATTTGATCATGGAGGCAGGCCTGGCTCTTAAAAATCATCTTTCTCCTTTGGCACATCAGAGCTAAAGCCCTCCATCACAGATTCTTAATTCTCAGAGGGAAAGAAGATAAATATTTTATTATCCAGAACTATATCCAGTAAAATATATGAACATAACACAACTGGGCAATATCTAGAATATTCAACTTCATATCATCTGACTTTTTTAAATGAATGAGTAAGAGCTTCCCTGTACCTCAACCATTCATCACATAGCCTCGCTATTGCATTTCTGCAACTTTCTTTGGTAGGGTATCATGGCTTATTTATTTCTGAGTCGACAGCTCCAAAATTAACAAGCCTGGTCCCAGTGCATTTGAAATTCATTGCAAAGTGTGTTCAGTAAGGAAGATAACTAACAAAAGATCATCACCCTATTCCACCCTACTCCATCATGCCTGACCCAGACCATTGCAACAGGCTGTTCATAGCTCTGTCTGCATAATCTTGGACCTCTCCAATCCATTCTCTACTCTGCAGTTATATTTTTAAAATGTGAGTTTTATCATGTTATCCAACCTCGAAAAACCTCCACCTCTTTCCATGGTCTACAGAAACCTATTAGGTCTGGCCCTATTTATTTTTCCAGCTTTATCTTGAAGATCTTTTCCTTCCATTCTCCAACTAGAAATTCATGCCCCCTTCAGCCTTAGAAGTTTGTGATATGGTATGACCTGTGCTTGCACTCGTGATGTTGCCCAGTGCCTGGTTATCATCTTTTCACCTTTCAAGTCTCAGCTCAAGCATCACTTCTCACAGAAGATTTTCCAACACACCATATTAAATCCGGTTCCCCTGTCACATGCATTGCCATACACTTATTCACAGAATTTACAAAATTTTAAAAATATTTCCTGTATGCTTTTGGATTAACTCCTTTCATTCCCAATATACCTCTGGATGCATGCTTGCTTTTACTCACCATTGGTGTCTCAATACCTGTATTGCCTGAAATACAGGTTGAGCAAATAGCAATAGAAAAAATAAATAAATAAACCAAAGAAAGGAAGGAGAGAAGCAAGGTTAAAACAGTTGCTTTAGGTAGGTCTGATGTAAATGCTCTAGGTTCTATGTTTAGAGATTGGCATGGTCACCAAATAAGCCAAAAGAGTCACTTACTTGGGAGTCACAGAAAATGGTAAAGAAAAAAAGAAAAGAAAAAAGAGTCACTCACACGCTTGAAGCTATCTCACAGGGGCCTTCATGAAATAAATCTGATTCTGAGGGTTGGGAAGAGATCTAAAATGTTTTAGAATGCAGTGTTTTTCAAATTATTGTGAGTCAAAATCCTTTAAGGAGTCGTGAAATTAGTTTGGTTGACTGTGATGAGCATTTCTTAAAAAGAAATAAAACAGATCAAATAACATAGGATAAATGTTATTAACATATAAGGTTAAACATTGTTTATGAAATTTTTGTTTTTATGAATATAGTGTGTCTCTATATCTACTGGGTTATAATAAAAAACATTATTTCTTGTTATGGGCTGCAGTCAAAAAAGCTTGAAAACCATGACAGTAGGGGAACCTACTTCCTCTTGCAGAACTGTTGCACCAAATCCTCATTCTGATTCTACCCCAGCAAGGGTCCATTCTGAGCAAGGAAAAGCAAGAGAACATTGTCCTAGAACTGAAAATAATAGAACAGTTAATTTGTGTTCTTCTGACTCTGAACAGGGAGTGCTCACAGCAGGCTTTCCATGGCTTAGGCGAAGCATTAGCCCTTGTGAGAAGAGGTCCCTGAGGAATAGGCAAGGAGGAGGTTAGGATACACTGTCCTATTCATTAAGTAGAAATTTAATTTTAGAACCTTTCTTTAGAGCAAAGGTCTGTCATATTTCTCTTCTTATAGCTCTTCTTATAGCTTTGGAAAAAATTTTCAAGGTATATCTAGTGTGAAATTCATTTTGAAAAACTAGTATTATGCACCTAATTCATTCAGCATAACAACACAGCAAACCCATGGTTTGCAAAAGTCAGATTTCAACAGCCTATAAAAATAATACCAAGTTGTGTTTTTGTTTTTTAAGTGAAATACCACAATGTGACAATCTAAGGTAAAAGAAAGGTTAATGGCTTGGATAACACTGGAACGAAGTTGAGACAACACCCTAAATTCTCCCTGTGTAAGTTTAGAGGGAGGCAATTTACAACCTAAGTATGTAATGACTTTTTGTCATTAATGTATCAGAATAAGAGCATTTCCACCAACGCTTCATGAGAGCCTGTTGGTGAGGATATGGAGAAATGGGTATCTTATATGCCCTGGATGGTAATTTGGTGAAGCCGCTTTTGAGGACAATTCAGAAATATCCTTAAACAAGCACATGGCTTTGGCCCATAATTTCTTTTTCTTTTCTTTCCCTTTTTTTTTTTTTTTTTTTTTGAGACAGGGTCTCACTGTGTCATCCAGGCTGCAGTACAGTGGCACAATCATAGCTCACTGCAGCTTTGACATCCCAGGTTCAAATGATCCTCCCACCTCAGCCTCCTGGGTAGCTAGGACTACAGTTATATACCACCATACCAAGCTTTTTTCTTTTTAAAAACATTTTTAGTAGAGGTGAGTTCTCACTATGTTGCCATGCTGGTCTCAAACTCTTGGCCTCAAGTAATCCTCAAGTAGCCTCCCAAAGTGCTGAAATTATAGATGTAAGCCACCACACCCTGTGTTGCCCTATAATTTCATTAAAAAGAACTTTCACTATGGTCACACTTGAAAAAGTACGCCAGAATGTATATATAAGGATACTCATTATATCATATAAAATTAACATAATTCACATGCCTATCAATAAGGGAGCATGTAAATAAATTATAGCAAATTCATGCTACATATTATACAGCATTTAAAAAAAATGAGATCTATATTATTTTTTCTTTGCATTTCAATGGCTACAAAAAGGCAGATCTATATTCTGATATGGAAAGATTTTCAAAATATTATATTGTAAAGAAGGAAAAGAACAATATACTATAGTATGCACTATAGTATATAGCTGCTTAGTACATAAAAAGGATATATTTAAAAAGGATGTAAACACACCACCATAAAAGGAAAAAAACCATGCACATATACTAGTACATGCATAACATTTTTTTGACAATAAGATAACCAGTTATATAAATGGTGAGATTATAAGTCATTTTGGTTTTTACTTATATTTAAAAAGCCAAGTCAATATAAAAAATTTTCCTTCTACTCTGATATATCTAATATGTATTGCCTTATCAGGAAAGAAACCAACAAAAGTGAGTCAGTCATCTAATCTTACCTAGGCTAGCAGTTGTCATGAAATCCTCAGTCTTTTTTATTTTTTCTGATTGCTTTCTAAACTTTTTTTTTAATAAAGAAATTGTATCGAATGTTTGCATCCTACAGATAGATTCAAACAAGGCCCACCCACTGCCATTGTTGTATGTGACAGTCTTCTTTATTCTACAACTTCCCTGACCCAACTCTTCTTTTTTTTCTTGTAATTAAAAAAAAAAAAAAAAAAAACGCCCAAATATTTGCTGTGGCATTCCCATGGTCTGGACTTTGCTGATTGCATTCATGTCATGTCTGTCTACACATTCCATAACTCTTTGTAGTTTGTAAAAAATGGTGATTAGACCTAGAGGTTTGTTCAAGCTTAGGTTAAATTATTTTTTTGGCAAAACGATTTCACAGATAGTGGTATCCACTTGATCAGGGGGTACACAATTAATAAGTCTATATTTTGTATGCAGTGTTATCAGCCATTAATTATTGTTGTCTTGATTCGAAAATTCCTTAGGGGTTGTGATATTTGAACTCTATCATTTCTCCTTAATGTTTTAGCTGGAGTAAATTTTTATACAGAGAAACTTGATTTCGACAATTATTTAGTTACTCTGAGGTACAGTTCATATAGGAAAGGCAAATGCTTAACTCTTCATTTCCCCCCCCGAGGTAGAGACTTATCTTTAACCCCGACTGGACCACAGTGGTGCCATCATAGTTCACTGCAGCCTCAAATTCCTGGGCTTAGGCAATCCTCCCACCTCAGCCTTCCAAGTAGCTAGGATTAAAGATGTGTGCCACAATGTTCAGCTAATATTTTAATTTTTGTAGAGACGGGGTCTTACTATGTTGCTCAGGCTGGTCTCGAACTTAAGTCTTTCCTTTATTTACTACTTTTCAAAATGATTTGTTCATTTCCTAGAATCCTCCAAAAGCAACCAATACACTTAAAATATATCAAAATGCAGCTTGGCATGGTGGCCCGCGTCTGTAATCCCAGCTATTCAGGAGGCTGAGGCAGGAGAATTGCTTGAACCCGGGAGGTGGGGGTTACAGTGAGCTGAGATCATGCCACTGCACTCCAGCCTGGGTGACAGAGCGAGACTCTGTCTCAATGAAAAAGAAAAAGGAAAAAAAAAAAAATATATATATATATGTATGAAAAGTAAATGCTTGATCAGGAGTTATACAATTAATAAGAAGGTACACAATTGATCAGGAGGTGTACAATTAATAAATATACAAATATATTGAGCATTTTGATATATATATCAAAATGAACTCTTGGTTTGATGCCATTATTCTTATTGATGTTCTGTTTATAATGTCCATTCTTTGGCAGTAGGAACACAGTCATGTTAGATCATGTGTTATTTTGACGTAACCCTAGTAAGTTTTGATAGCTTTATAACTGCAGAATATGAAAACATATTGCTGGCGATCTTGTATATTTCCTGTTTCAGACAATCTGGATGACAGAAATATCTGCTGCTAAACATGTATAGCTATAGATATAATGTATATGTGTATATTCAGAGGTAAACTAAAATAAACACATCACACATTTTATAATAATGCTTTCAATTGATATTTGAGATTATAAAAATTTTTAACCTCATCAGTGTTACATCAGTCACTCCTTTCTCCCTCAGTGAAAATCCTGGTTCTCAATGATATCAATATAAATACTTATTGGTTCTATCCCACTGTACACACTCAACACTTTCAAAATAACAATATCAACTTTACCCCCAACAATGCCATTACTGAAAATAGTTTGAGATATTTTTGCTGTTCTTTTTTGTCATTGGGTTATATGCTACTAATGATATACAGTAATTTTCTGTTTGAAAGTCCCTTGGAATTGTTCATTTCTGTGTGGTTAGGCCACAAACTGTGTATATACTTAGATAATTTGGTTTCATTTTTTTATCTTCCATTTTTGGGGTTGTTTTTAAGATTTCATTTTGTTTTCTAGTTATATAAAATATGTATGTATTTTCAAAGTCAAATACTAAAAACAAGGTATACTGACAACAGTTGAGCTTTTATCCCTATCTTCTCTAATCTCTCCTTTTCCCCACTGGTAAATTTTTATATTTCTTTCTATTGTGGTAAAATATACATAACATATAATTTATCATTTTAACCACTTTAAGTACAATTCAGTGGCACTATGTACATTCAGAATGTTGTACAGGCATCACCACTGTCCATTTGTAGAACATTTTCATCATTGCTAACAGAAACTCTGTACCCATTTAATAACAACTCCCCATTCCTCCTCTCCAACCCCTGGTAACCTCTATTCTATTTTCTGTTTCTGTGAATTTGTCTATTCTAGGCATCTCATCTAAGTGGAATCATACAGTCTTGGCCCTTTTGTGTCTGGATTATTTCATTTGGCATATGTTTTCAAGGTTGATCCATGCTGTAGTGTGTAGCAGAATTTTACTCCCTTCTAAGGCTGAGTAATATTCCACCATAGGCATATACTAAGTGGTGTTTACCTGTTCATCTGTTGATGGACATTTAGGTTGTTTCTACCTTTTGGCTACTGTGAATAATGCTGCTGTGAACACTGGTATACAAGTATCTACTTGAGTCCCTGCTTTTAATTATTTTGAATAAATACAGAGGAACAGACTTGCTGGATCAAATGGAAATTCTATGTTTAACTTTTTGAAGAACGGTCCAACTGTTTTCTTCAGTGGCTGTACCCCTTACACTCCCACCAGCAGTGTATAAAAGTTCCAATCTCTCTGCATCCTTTCCAATCCTTGTTATTTCTCATTTTTTAAACGGTAGTACTGGCCCAGTGTTGTGGCTCACACCTGTAATCACAACATATTGGGGGACCAAGGCAGAAAGATTGCTTGAACTCAGGAGTTTGGGCAACATAGAGAGACACTGTTGAAGGAAGGAAGGAGGGAGGGCAGGAGGGAAGGAAGGAAGGAAGGAAGAAAGGAAGGAAGGAAGGAAGGAAGGAAAAGAAAGAAAAATTAGGTGTGGTGGCACATGTCTGTAGTCCCAACTACAAAGGAAGCTGAGGCAGGAGGATCACTTGAGGCCAGGATGTTGAGGCTGCAGTGAGCCATTTTCATAATCACACACCACAGCACTCCAGCGTGGGAGACAGAGCAAAACCCTGTCTCAAAACAACAACAACCGAAAACAGAGTAGTAGATGTGAAATGGTATCTCGTGATTTTGATTTGCATTTCTCTAATGTTTAGTAATGCTGGGCATGTTTTCAAGTGCTCACTGGCCATTTATTTATCTTTTTATGTAAAACTGTCTACTCAGATTCTTTATTTCTTTATTTCGAGATTCAGTTTTGCTTTTGTTGCCCAGTCTGGAGTGCAATGGTGTAATCTTGGTTCACTGCAACCTCCCCCTCCCGGATTCAAGAGATTCTCCTGCCTCAGCCTTCCAAGTCGCTGGGACTACAGGTGTGCACCACCACGCCCAGCTCATTTTTTGTATGTAGTAGAGATGGGGTTTCACCATGTTGGTCAGGCTGGTCTTGAACTCCTTAACTCAGATGATCTACCCACTTCAGGTCTTTAACCATTTTTAAATTGCATTTTCCCTTTTTGTTATTGAGCTGTAAGAAACCATTGTATATTCTAAATGCAAGTCCTCTAATAGATATGTTATTTGCAAATATTTTCTCCCCATTTTCTGGGGTGACTTTTCCCTTTTTTGATAGTGACTTTGAAGCATAAAAGGCATAAAAGTTTTCAGTCTTGATGGTGCCTAATTTATCTATTTTTTTTCTTTTTTTTAGTTCTTGTTATTCTGGAGTCATATCTAAGGAACAATTCGTGATTACAAGGTCTTGGTCATCTATTTCTATATTTTTTTTCTGAGAGTTTTATACATTTAGTTCTTATATTTACCTCTGTTTTCCATTTTGAGTTAATTTTATATTTAGTGTGAGGTAGGGGTCCAATTTCATTCTTTTACATTTGGATATGCACTTGTCCCATCACCAATTGTTGAAAAGACAAATTCTTCTCCATTGAATTTTCTTGGCACCCTAGTTAAAAGTCAATTGACTAGAAATGTGAGGCTTTATTTTTAAGTGCTCGATTCTGTTCCATGTTTATCCTTATGCCAGGACCACCCTGTCTTGATTATTGTAGCTTTGTAATAACTTTTGAAATTGGGAAGTATGAGCCATACAACTTTGCTCTTCTTTCTCAAGATTATTTTGGCTAGTCTTTGAATTTACTAAATTTTGAGTCCCTTGGATTTCTATACACATTTCAAGATTGGCTTGTGAATTTCCGCAAAGAAGCCAGCTGAGATTTTGATGGGGATTGTATAGAATCTATAGATAAATTTGAGGCCACAGTGCTTTTTTTCACTTCACGGTATATTCTGGAGAGCAGCCCATCCTAGGAGATAGAGATATGTCTTATTTCTTTTCTCAGCTATGCGGTGCTGCAATTTATGTATGTTACATGATTACTCAACCTGTCTCCTCCTGATGAATATTCAGGTTGTTTCCAGCATTTCTTGCTATTATAGTACAACAGTGAAAAACTCTATGCATAAATCTTTTTTATTTTTTGAGATGGAGTCTCTTTCTGTCACCCAGGCTGGAGTGCAGTGGCATATTCATAGTTCCCTGCAGCCTCAACTTCCAGGGCTCAACCTATCCTCCCATCTCAGCCTCCTGAGTAGTTGGGACTACAGGCATGCATCACCATGCCTGGCTAACTGTTTTAATTTTTGCAGAGATGAGGTCTCACTATGATGCTCAGTCTGGCCTCTAGCAGCCGTCCCGCCTCTGCTTCCCAAAGTGTTGTAGTTACAGGCATGAGCCACCACACCTGGTCGTATGTATTTTTGAATTCAGGGCAGTGTAACTTTGTTATAATTTGTATAGAAGAGCATTTGCTAAAACAAAGAATTGTCGAAACAAAGGGCAAAGATATATGTAATTTTTGCTTGATGCTGCCAAATTTATCTCCATATGGGGTGCATGTCATTTTAAATTCCCACCAGCAATATATGACAGTCCCTATTTTACCACTTTCTCTCTCTAGAGTATGTTGTTAAATTTTCAGAGAATTTGAAGAGCAGAAAAACTCATCAGTAGACCAAGAAGCTTTGGAACTTATGAAATACTTATTTCTCTGTCTCATAAGTATCCTTTCAAAGTTTTTCAAAGAAAAAATGAACTTTGAATGCATTCATTAACACATATAATATAAATGACCTCACCCACTCTTGTGTATTTTGTGTGTTTATTTAGAATAAACAACCATATATCTAAAATTCATAAACATGAACAACTAATAATTTATGTAGATCTTTTGGGCAGTCAACAGGATGGATTTGAGAGAACTACCACATGATATTTATAATAAATGTTCAGGCTGAGCATGGGGCTTACACCTGTAATCCCAGCACTTTGGGAGGCTGAGGCGGGTGGATCACCTGTCAGGAGTTTGAGACCAGCCTGGCCAACAGGGCAAAACTCCATCTCTACTAAAAATACAGAAAAATTACCTGGGTGTGGTGGCAGTCTCCTGTACTCCCAGCTACTCGGGAAGCTGAGGCAGGAGAATTGCTTAAACCTGGGAGGCAGAGGTTGCAGTGAGCCGAGATTATGCCATTGCACTCCAGCCTGGGCAACAAGAGTGAAATTCCACCTCAAAAAAATAAATGTTCATTAAAAATTCCTTTTTTAGCAATAAGAAACTTGTAGGTAAGTCTCAGAAGACATAAAGACTCTTGGTCTGAGTTTATATCCCTGTAGTTAGTCTTTCCTGGCTTGCCAAATATGAATTAGATGTTACTCCTCGATGTTTCACCTTCTGCCCTTCCATGGCACCCAGATATTTCTCTATTACAGAACACTTCAGGCCTGGAGCAGGTGACTCACACTTGTAATCCCAACACTGTAGAAGGTAGCACTTTGGAAGGCAAGAGGATTGCTTGAGGCCAGGAGTTCAAGACCAGCCTGGGCAACATAGTGAGACCCCGTCTTAAAAAGGTCGTTTTTTTGTTGTTGTTTGTTTGTTTTTTTTAATTAGCCAGTATAGTGGCATGCACCCATAGTCCCAGCTACTTAGGAAGCTGAGGCAAGAGGATTCCTTGAGCCCAGGAGTTCAAGACTGCAGTAAGCTATGATTGTATCACTGCACTACAGTCTGGGTGACAGCAAGACTCTTGTCTCTTAAAAACAAAACAAAACACTTCAGAAATCTAGTTGTAGATGGCTACATTGCATTATATCATATAATCACAATTAACATTTTCTTTTTGCCTGAATTGCTAACTAATTGAACAAAGAATTTTGTGCCTTGCTCGTTTCTGTTCATCAGCAACCCCTGGCATATAGCTTGGTACATAATGAGCACTTATTCATTCAATGGCCATTTTACAAATATTTATTGTATATTCATGTTGTGCAAGGTGCTGAGAATAAAGAAGTAAACAAAAGGACACGGTTTTCCTCTTCCTGAAGCCAATCATCTATAAAAGATAAATAAATATTTAACAAACAAATATGTAGTTATAAATTGCGACAAGAATTGCGAAAGAAAAGTGAAGGATACTGTGACAGAAACTAACAGAAGAACCCAAGTTTGATTGCAGGGGTCATTAAAAACCTCACAGAAAGTAACACTCACGTGTGTGTTTCAAGACATAAATGATAGCCTCAAGTAAAATAAACAAAAATCTACAGTTTGCACAGTAAAAAAGATGGGCGATTTTTAAAAATCACACAACAGGTTGCAGTTTATTTTTTTCTGATATTGTGATGATTTTTTCCAAGGCCCTGACCTTTCTCTGGACAGAGCTTTAAATCATATTTTATAATCTGTTGGCTTATGTATACTGGCTCTGGAGATTTTATTTATGAAGCTTCTCCAGGGAGAAAATTTGCTATTATTATTTTCTACAGAATCTCTCGAGATGGCCACCTCAGAGAATAATTCAGCCAGTAAACAGGCAAAAGGGAATAACAACATTTCACTCTCCATATAAAAGGGAAACCAAGACAGCATGCTCAGATGATAAGCAACAATTAAATCAGACTCTTGCTTATAAAGTTCATCAAGTGTCCAAGAAAGAAAAAAAAAATATTAGAAGTTAATTCTTTTTGTGCTTCATAATGATCATAGACCGACTGCAGAGAAACCAGTCTAAGTTGGAGAGTTTGGGTCATTGATGGGATTGGAAATGGCCACTTGTGATTCAGCAAGTGCCTGGGCAGGCCTGGCTGGCATGGGAGAGGTGCCTAACGTGGAGTCATATATTGTGACTGGCTTTCTCCAGAGTGGAGAGACAGGAAGTTCAGCTGGCACAATGTATTGTCCACTCTTCTGCCTCTCCAACCAGAAAAGCAATTTGTTTCCTTATTGACCAAGCTACACCACGTTCAGAATTGCAGGCCAGAGGGGGATGTACCAGAATTACTACCAAGTGGAGAGATTCTTACTCAGCCTTCATGCCTTCATCCCAGGCTCTCTACTTTTAATGCACCCAATGTTCCCCCATCTAGTGTTTATAGCCAAACTAGACCAATTGCCTCTTCAGAAATGTTTTGCTTTTCTCCTGTCTCTGCTCTTATCTCAGGGGTTCTACTATCCATCTCTATTTCTGATGTCTGGCAGAAGAAATGCTACCAGGAAAGCAGGAATATAACACAATGGTTTTTCTCAGATCTGAGTATATTAAAGTATCAGTGATGATTTTTGTTTCACTAAAATATTTTCATTTATCATGTTAAATGGCTCTTTGAAATTTTTAAGTTAATTTTGCAGTTGTAGTTAATTTTAAGATGTTTGGTTTTAGAATTGTAAAAGTAATGATACATATATAATGACATTAAAATAAAATATATGTTAAACTGAGGGTCTTAGAGAATTTGGGGGTCAGGAGTTAGAATCCAGTTTTGTCATTACTTTTTGTTTTTGTGGCTATTGAAAGAAATGGAACATGTCCTCATCAGCATACTTATTTACAGGAACCAGTATTTGAAGATATATGAAATTATACATGACAAGCCCAGCAGTAATATATTAGTACAGCACCTCAAAAAAAAATTTTTTTTAAATATTACCTGTCCTAAAGAGTGACATTGCATATATACAATTCCTATGTTTTCCCAAGAATTTCCTTCTTGAGTTTCCTCCCTACAACTACGCTTTTCAATTCATCAAACTTAGTCACAGTGAGAATACTTCACCCAATTAAACCCCAATCCTGCTTAAACTCACTTAATATGCTTTTAAACAGCAACAAAAATGAAGTAGTAAACTATTAAGTGCAATGTAAGGAGAAAACTACAAAACTGCAGTACAGATTCATGTTTAATTATAATTACAAGTCTCAAATGGATATTTAGAAGATCCTATTTTATTCTCTATTAATTTCACAGCTCTTCGCAGCATCTCAAAATTTCCTACTCTGACCACCCCTCATTCTCAGTTGACGGCCTCATATACCACGGGGAAAACACAGGCAATGGCACAAGAACTGCTCCATCTGCCCTCTTTCAAGCCCAGCAGCTTACATGCACATAAACTTCAGTACTCAGCTTTTTCTCCTACTACATGAAAGTAGTGTCCTCACTTCCACCTAAGGCCAGCCCATTCACCTGTGCCCTGAGTCTCATTCATCTTACCACCTACATATAGGACCTGGCTTGGCAATCATCCCCTCTCTTTACGATATTACCAATTCCTTCCTCTCAATTGGCTCATCCTTGTTACCATTCAAACTCATCTGTGTACATTTTAAAATATGTGTAGGAATATATAAAAATAGAATACACATTTAGAAATATGTACATCACTAATAATATATGAATAATAATAGAGAATACATTAAAACATTAATTTTATTATAGCCAGTGATATATACAAGAGCATAATAGAACATGAACAATTAGTATTTATTTTTGGAAATCAAGATTGCTTTAAGATTTGCAAATCAATTTACTTCACTCGTAATGGAAATGATCTCAGTAAAACAGAAAAATATTCGATAAAATGTTATACTCATTCATGATTAAAAAAAAAACAAACTTCAGTGACTTAGGACAGAAAAGAAACTTTCTTATTGTGATAAAGGATATCTACAAATAGCCTACAGCAAATATTGTATAAAATCTTGATATATTGAAAATCTTTCTTGTGAACTTGGGAAAAAGAGACAAAGATGTCCAATATCAGTACTTTTATTCAATATTGTTCTCAATGCATGTGCAATGTGCATGGAAGGAAAAGGTAAGAAGATTGAAAGGGAAGAAATAAGCCTGCCACTATTAGTAAATTACGTGAATGTAAATAGTAAAAATCCAAGAAAACCTATAGAACAACTAGTATAATTAATAAGAGAATTTAGCAAAGTCATTGAACACAAAGTCAATATTAATAATCAATTGTATTTTAGCATATAAGCACCAAACTAGCAAGAAATACAATTTTGATAAATAATACCATTTGTAATCTTATTAAAAACCTCAAATACCTAGGCATCAGTCTAAAGACAAATATGGTAGACCTCTACACTAAAAACTACACTAAAAACTAAAACCAAAGGGATAAATTAAGGGATACCTATATAAATAAGAATGTATGTACACACACATATATATATATATATATATTCATGTACATGTATTATATATATATATATAATGTGTGAATTGGAAATTTGATATTTTGAAAAGATTTTTGGTATTTTGAAAAGATGTTTGATATTTGAAAAGATCTTAGTTATCCCTGAATTATCTATAGACTCAACAAAAATACCAGCAGCTTTAAAATACAAATTGAAAAGCTAATTATGAAATTTATACGAAATTTTAAAGAGCCAGCTGTAGCCAATATAATCCAAAGATGAATTACTGAAAATCCAGTATAAAACTACAGTAATTAAAACAGTGTGATAAATATGAAAGAGTACACAAATAAATTAATGGAACAGAGTCAAGAAACCCACACATACATGGTGACTTGATAACAAATGTGGTTCTGTGGTGCAGTAAGGAAAGTATAAGCTCTTCAACAAATGGTATAGGTTAATTACTTATCTATATGAAGAAAAAATAAAACTTGAACCTGGACTACAGATCTAAATGTGAAAGCTAAAACAGCAAAGATTTTAGGAAATAGGACAGAATAGCTCCACTTTGGTGTCGAAAAAGATTTCTTTTCTTTTCTTTTTTTTTTTTTTTTGAGACAGCATCTAGATGTGTCACCCAACCTGGAGTGCCATGGCACCACAATCTCGGGTTACTGCAACCTCCACTTCCTGAATTCAAGCGATTCTCATGCCTGAGCCTCCCAAGTAGCTGGGATTTACAGGCATGTGCCATCATGCTCGGCTAATATTTGTATTTTTAGTAGAGACAGTGTTTCAACATGTTGGCTAAGCTTGTCTCAAGCTCCTGGCCTCAAGTAATCTGCCTGCCTCACCTTCCCACAATGCTGGGATTACAGGCGTGAGCCACTGCACCCAGCCAGACAAAAATTTCTTAAAGGGGACACAGAAAGGACTGCCCATAAAGAAAAAGATTGATAAATTGTACCACATTTAAGTCCAAACTTTTTTTATTGTTAAAAAAAAACACCATTATTGCAGTGAAAAATAAAGTCAGAGATTGGGCAAATAATTTATCTCCTCCCAAAAAAAGACATCTTGATGAAGTTTTATAGCTCATTCCATATATATAATAAATTAGATACTGCTTTGTATTTCTTTTACTTCTGGTATATTATGTTCCCTATATTTTTCCCATAAAAACAAAAGATAGGTTATTCAATATCTCATTTTGTGTTAGTAACTCTGTTCTATCATCCTCAACATATGACAAGAAACTCCTGACTTAGGGTAGAGTTCTACATACATAACATTAAAAATGACTCCACACTTTCTTCTAAAATACATCAATTACATGTAGGTTGTATGCCTATTGTCAGGCAGGGTTATATGTACTTTTTCTAGACAGTTTACCCCCGATACGTGCATCTTTCTTTTTATTTGGTTTCCATGCAGAATAATTATGTGATCCATCCTTTTCCTTAGAAATATTTATGTTAAGTAATTCAAACATCTTAGGTAATTTACTACTTCTTTATCTGAGCAGAAGATTTAAAATTTATTATACCTTTATATGTAAGCAAGCAAATGACATTCCAGTGCCAGGAAGCTAACACATGTCAGTGAAGATACTCATTTTGGAATTAATTAAAATCTGCGTGGTACAGTACATTTTAAATATGTGTTACAAATTATAATATTTACTGTTGCCAACTTGATGGTAACAAATAAGACCAATCACAAAGGTTAACACTTTTTTCTCTTGGCCACATATCTTCTGAAAATTTCCTTTTCCTCCATTTCAGCACCTGGAACAACATCTGAACTTGTTATGTGCTAAATAAACGTTTTTTACAAAAAACTTTTAAAAAGAATTGTATATAGAATATATAAAGAGTTTTTATGGATCAATAAGAAAAAGAGGCAACCAATAGAGAGATGGTCAAAACGGTCAAACAAGCACTTCCCAAAAAAGGATTCTAAATGGTCAATAAGCAAAAATATGCCCAAACTCATAAGTCACCAGAAAAATGCAAATTAAAACCACAAGGAGATACCATTACATATTTGCTGGAACATCTATAGTTAAATAAACTGATACTATCTAGTGTTGGCAAGGCTTTGGAGCAACTTGACTTTTCACCCATTGTGGATGTAAGTATAAACTGGCACAAGCTCTTTGGAAAATTGTTTGCCAGCTAAACCTATGTAAACCCTAGGACCCAGTGATTTAATTCCTAAGTTTATATTCCAAAAATACTTGTGTATTTTTGTACACATATTTTGGAAAATAAACTTAAGAATTAAATCACTGGGTCCTAGAGTTTGCATGTGTACCAAAGTACACATATTTTGGAGTTTACCAAAAGATACAAACAAGAAGGTTAATAGTGGTACTCTGTAAAAGTCTCAAATTGGAAACAATCCAAATGTCCATTAATAGTAAAAAAAGTAAATGAACCATGGAGTATTTATACAATGGAATGCAATAGAGAAATGGCAACCCACTATTGCTGCCTGTCACAACATGAATCTCAAAACTTACTTTGTACCTCTCGTCCTCCACTTGGAAAATAAGATCACTCACTTCTCATTTTCTCATCAAGCCTTTCCCTTTGTTCCCTTTGATCCTTTGTCCCACCATGTGGAGTTGGCTTTTATTAAGATCTTGATAAAGACAGGAGACAGCCAAGGGTCCCCTGGGAAACCCTGCCTCCCAGTCTAAAACAGCATGAACACTGGAAAACCAAACTGCTGGTCCCGGATGAAGCCCACCCTTTCTTGATTGAGTCTCTCTAAATAATGCCCAAATGCACACTAGGGGAAAGGGGTAAACCCAGGGGAAGCTCGTCATGTTTACAGAGGGAGGAGCCTGGCCTCTTTAGTTCCTGTATGGTAACCTGGGATTCAATCTGTGAGGCAGGAGAATCTGCCTTCAATCTGTTGGCAAGAGCCCCTCTTTTGCTTTACTGAGAGGTTTTCTTTCTTTTTCCTTTTCGTCCAATAAATTCTGTTTTCCTTACCCTTTTATGTGTCTGCCAGCCTAATCTTTCCTGGTTATATGACAAGAGCCCAGTTTTAGCTGAACTAAAAAGAAAGTTATGCAACAATCTCAATATATTTTTTATTTGTATTTTTACTTTTTTAGCAGCAGAGTCTTGCTCTGTCACCCAGGCTGGAGTGCAGTGGTGTAATCATAGCTTACTGTGATTTCAAACTCCTGGGCCCAGGTGATCCTCTCACCTCAGCCTCCAAAGAAGCTGAGATTACTCAGCTAATTATTTTGTTGTTATTTTTTGTAGAGATGGGGTCTCGCTATGTTGCCTAGGCTGCCCTCGAACTCTGGGCTGCAAGAGATTCTCCTGCCTCAGCCTCCCAAAGTGCTGGGACAAGGTCACAATATTTATCTTCTCAAGTAAGTGGTCAGTTCTTTTTGTCTCCTTCTTCCTGACCTTCAGCAGCATCTGAAATGGTTTTCCCTTCTTCCTTTCTAAAAAACTTTTCTCTCTGGAAGATTCCAGGATGGCAGACTCATCTGACTTACCTGTAGCTTGTTGATTAGCTTCACGGCTTCTGTCTAGTTTCCAGAATCTTTCTCCTCTGCCAGAACTATTGGAGGGCAATGTCTTTAGTCCTCAGACCTTCTGTTCCATCTAGTCTCTCTCCCAAGGTGCTCCCTTCAAGTCCGTGGTTTAAATGGCAACTAACAGCCAATGATTCCCATATTTTTGTTTTGTCGGACTTCATACACCACACCATCCTGGATTTCTCTTCTGAACTCCAGATTCGCTTACTGCCTATTCAAGACTTCCCTTTGAATTACTAAGAGGCAAAATTCAAAATTAACACAGCTTAAAGAGTTTTCTTGATTTTACAGTGAATCTGCTCCTCCTCCAATCTCCCCATCTAAATGAATGACACGATCATCAATGTTGCTTAGGCCAACAATCCAGGAGTCATTTATTTTACTCTTTCTTTGAGCCAAGAGGCAGGAATGTTTTCTGAGCAAGGCCAGTTGGATTCTTTCCCAGGACTTTCAATCTTGAGTGGGTGACACGAGGTTAGAAAATTGGTTGGCGCTGATTCATCTCGGCCCAGACAGCTTAAGAGCCTATCCAATACTTCCTGCTACCTAGATTTCCAGAATGGCCTTTGTCCCTAATCGTTGTGAAACCTGCTTCTTCATCTGTGCTTCTGAGTCTGTAATCTACCCCAGATTCTTCCAGTGAGTTTCTTTTTAGCTTAAATTTTCTAATGGCTCCTTGTGTTGTTTTCAATAAAGGATGACTAAATGAATATGTCAATGTCTGCATTATAAAGACTCAGCTTCCTGTTCATTAGTCAGCCGTCAGTCAACATCTCTAGCTGGAATAATTACTGTGTACTGGCCACACAACAACACTTCTCTGCTAAATTCTCCAGGGACTGTCCTCCCTTCTCTACTTTTCCAAGTTCATCAGGGTCATACCCCAAAACAACTTCTTCCTTGAAGTCTTTGACAGAGCTACAAGGACTCAGTAACCTTATGTGACTCTGAGTTCTTGCACTATTTATAGTTTCTACCATTTCCTTGATCATTTTGTGGACTTCTTAAACATATTTTATGTATTGTGGTGGACTGTTTGCACAACTCGCCACAGTGATTTCTCTGCCTTGCTTTTTGCAGTGTTGACTTTGCCATACCACTCATCAGAAGTGGATCCCATTTCTCCACCCAATGAACCTGAGCCTGACCTCTTGATTTACTTTGGCCAATAGGATAGAACATGTGACTTCGGCAGAGGCTGAAAAAGTGTTTGTTCATTAAGCTTGTCTCCTGTTGCTTTTAGGAACCCTCCCACCCTTATGTGAAGAAGACAGAGTTAGTCTCACAGCAGAAGAAAAAGATTAGGCTAGACCCTGCCTTCAAAGTCTAGGTGGATAATTTTGAATCACTGACTCACGTAACAGCCCAGACTAGAACTGCCTGGCCAATACACAGAATTATGAGAAACCAATACTTGCTGTTTTGAGTCAGTAAGTTTTGGAGCAGTTTGTTACATGGCAAAAGCCATCATAATGTATCTAATTCTTAACCTAAAAGCAAGTCTATATAGTCCTTGAAGATTGAGAAGTGTCTTCTTTTTACAGGATTTTGCATTACGTGTGTAAATGTATATGTATGTTTAGGGATGATGCACCTGATAAAATGATCTTTTATATCCTTACTAGCTCAAATTTGTATAGATTCTTCTAAAAATGGTGGAATTTGACCCCCATTGCATCTCCATTGTCATCCCAGAAGACTTAGGTCTTGTAATGATCCAAACAACATGTTCTGGGAAGAAATATATACTGAAAAGAAATGAAGAGTGTTTATGCCTAGGAGATTTAGGAATTCCCCCTACAATAATAAAATATTATAATAAACATGCTTAATAATATAAAATAAAATTTTAGGATCCTCTGAATTAATATTGACAAGGGGAAAGTTAAGCCCTGGAAACCGAGTGAGTCACATGGCATGTCTGCAATTCTGCATCTTTGATTATAACTTATCTCTCTTTCGCATTGTTCTTATTCTATAAATAAGACTAGAAGAGACCAGACCTCCCCTTTCCAATCATTGATCTTTGTTGTAGATTAACTGCCTCCCTATAGTCCGGTACCTAATCAGACATGATGGTGCCCAAGGCCCCATGACAATTACATCTTCAGAGTGGAATGTTTAAATTATACATATCTCAGAAGAAAAAGACCACCTTGGCCAATCAGATTATTATAACTATGCATTAAACCTTACATAGAAAGATGATGAAATTCTATTAAACTTCCCTGAACTTTGTCTATAAATGATCTCAAATGTCTACACTTTGGAACTCTGACTTCCATTCCTTGGAATCTGTGCTTCCTGGGGGGCCCATCCTCAAACTTTGCACTTGAATAAACTCGATTTAAACTAGATTCTGACCCTTTTGATTATTTTAGGTTGACAATAGAAAGCAATTACAAAAAAATGTTGCTTGAAATAAGCAATCTTGTGAATGGTATAGATAGTAAAACGTCAAGTGTTTTGAAAAATACAGGGAAAAAATGGAAAAGAATTGCACTAAAATACTAATAGTGTTTGTAATAGGCAGAATAATGGCTCTTTAAAGATGTCCACATTCTAGTCTCCAGGACCTCCAAATATGTATTCTTTTATGACAAAAGGGACTTTAAGGCCCATCATCAGGTGGAGAGGTGATCCTGCATTATCCAAGTAGGCCCAGTGTAATCACAAGGGTCATTAGAAGATGAACAAGGAGAACATAAATTCAGAATCAGAGACAGGTTTGAAGATAGTTTGCTGCTGGCTTTGAAGATAAAGAAGGGGGCCACAGGCCAAGAATGCAGGCAGCCTCAAGAAGCCAGAAAAGGTAAGGAAACAGATTCTCCCCTAGAGGCTCTAGAAGAAACACAGCTCTGCCGACATCTTGATTTTAGCCCAGTGAGACTGATTTTGGACTTCTGACCTCCAGAATTATAATATAATGAATCTGTGATGTCTTGCCACTAAGTTTGCACTAACTGTTACAGCAGCAATGGAAAACTAATACAGCAGATATTTCTGCATGGTGAAATATAGGTTTTAATTTTTTCATTAAAACTTTCTGTGTTTCCACATTTTATACAAAATATGTGTTATTTTATATTTTAAAAATCAGATTTAAATTTATAAAAATTAAGAATAAAACAAAAGACATTATAGTACTCAGGCCCTCAAGTAAAATAGGCTTGGTTCTTTCCCAGAGCTATCCATGCTGAGTCCAGGCATGGAGAAGGCTTTCTTTGCCCTGTTCATTAAAGAGCTTCATAATGATGTCAGTCATCTAACCAAAAACGAACTAAGTTGAAAAGCCCACCTATTTAACTAAGTTGGTCAGTTATAGTAGGCAGGCAGACATCAGCAAGGCAGGAGAGCCCCCCACAACCTCCACCAGGAATGTCAGACAAACATTAGATGATGGTCAGCAACCAGTGCCAGGAAAAGGCAGTCTCCCAATAGATAGAAAACACTTGAAACTGATGATCAGTAGCTTCCAGATAAAATCTCAGGAGTCGGGCAAGTAGCCTCAAGCATGCACACTAAGAGGCAAAATGGCAGAGTTTAACTGGTATATGATCTTCCTCTATGAACACTCAACTGGTAAGGAAAAAAATGCCTCAAGTGAGCATGCACACAATTTCAGTAAATACGTTGCACATGTGGCCTCTCCCAAGAGCTGGCAGGCTGCTGCACATGCGCACAGCCCACCCCAAGGGAAGATTCTTCAGGGAGAAGCAATCACCTCCCAGAAGGCTGCCAACATATAAGACTCCAAGTCAAATGTCAAAGCATGTGCTTGAATCTCTCAAGCTGCCCCTCTGGCCCTCTTCCAAGTGTACTTTACTTCCTTTAATTCCTGCTCTAAAACTTTAAAATAAACTTTCACTTTTGCTCTAAAAATTGCCTCTATCTCTCATTCTACCTTACGCCCTTCAGTTGAATTTCTTATTCTGAGGAGGCAAGAGTTGAAGTTCCTGCAGACTCATATGGATTTACCACTGCTAACAGATCTCCAAAATACATCTTCCTGGCATCTAGCTGGCTATATTGAAATTTACATTTATAAAGGAAATCTCCATTTGTAAGGGTGTCTGCCTCTGTGCACCTGGAGGAGAAAGGGCTGAGTCATGAGAAATTTAACATTGGTTTAAATGTATACAAGTCTTACCTTTATTTAAGGTGCTTTCCTCGGCCACCTTGACTTAACTGGGCCTTTACCTATATACACCTGCTTCCTTGATTTGAGCTCAGCTCTATGTTTTTGAGATTTTTTTTTTTACTTTGTTTCATCTAAGAGTCATCCCTTTAGAAATACAAATTTCAAGTTGTCTAGCTAACGATTGTTCAGGGCTTGATAGTCTAAAGGTGAGAGAGAAACTATTGAAAACTGGCAAATGAAGAACCTTATAAAGCTATAAAATCTGCTTCTGTGTGTCTACATGTTTATATGTCATGTGTATGTGACATTTACTACCAAAATATATGAAAGAGCTGTACTTAATTGGCCAAAAGAAAAAGGAAACACTTAAATGTTTTATCAGAAAAATAGAGAGTAACTCAAATCTCTTTTAGTTCACATAACTTGAGTAAATCTTTGGTAAATAAGACCAGTTAATACTGTTGGTTTAATAAAAGCCACTGTGCCTTCTGATGAGCAAAATATCTCTGTTTTAACTTTCGGATTCTCGCTTAGGTGGCAACTGCCTGACATTTGCATGCTATAAAAATGATTAACAAAGAAATAACTTAATGATGGCTAGTTTTGTTTAATGAATTATTCAAGCATAATTGTTAAGAATGAATAAATTAAATGTATGTAAATGGGATAGAAGTGTATCAATGAATTTTTTCATTTCAAAAATCTTTTTCAGTAAATCTTAAAGTTTTGTTAAATTAAGTTTTAGGTAATCATAAAATGTCTGCATTAGTTACATGGTGTAGAAAAAGTAAATATATTTAGATCTGTTAATAAACAAAATAATTGAGGAAACGTCTTTCTAAAAATTATGAAATGGTTTTCGTCTACAAATACTGGTATAAAACAGCTCAAAATTACCTCCTCAGATTTCACTGTAAATTAGCATTACTAACAGTTAAAATTGTAGTTATCATATGTAATTAAAATGACTAGATATGGCCAGGTGCTGTGGCTCATGCATATAATCCCAGCACTTTTGGGAGGCTGAGGAGGGCAGGTCACGAGGTCAGGAAATTGAGGCCATTTTGGCTAACACGGTGAGACCTCGTCTCTACTAAAAGTGCAAAAAATTAACCAGGCATGGTGGCACATGCCTGTAACCTCAGCTACTTGGGAGGCTGAGGCAGGAGAATTCCTTGAACCTGGGAGGCAGAGGTTGCCGAGATTGTGCCACTGCACTCTAGCTTGGGTGACAGAGAGATTCCATCTCAAAAAAAAAAAAAGACTAGATAAAAGAGACAATTCTATACACACGGCATATAAAGAAATTAAGATGTGTTTTTGGAAAAGGGAGTTGCAAAGACAGTAATTTTTATTTACATGAAAGAGAGCATTGTGTGGTCAACATGATAAGGGAGAAAGTAAATTTTGTCCTAAGATAGAGTGCCAATCTAAAAAAGAAGTAGAAGACGAAACTGAAGGTTTAAGCAAGTTGTAGGTTTATGGAAGGTTAATCTTGTGAAAGGACATTTGCTTGTAATCAAGTTGGCTAAAATTAGAAGAGAATTGTTTGTAAGTTTTTCTAAAAAGTGAACATTAATCTCAAAAGCTCACTGAAGCAAGGCCAGAGTCTGGGCCTCTCTTTTGGAAGGACAGGGTTTTCTTGAAACATTGATATTCTTTTTAATAGAAAATTGTAAGAGATTATAAAAGATTTACAAAAATCTTATCTTCGGTGGTCAAAGCTGACTGAGATTATATGGATATGTTTATAAGGTTTTATTAAAATTACCTTTAGTATTGATAATACACAAATATAAAAGTAAAACTTGGTATTGTCCTTTGAACAAGAATTTTATATAGTATTAATAAAAGACAGTAAAAGATTTGTTTGCCTTTTGAGAAAACTTCAAAAAGCAAAAAAAAAAAAAAAAAAAAACCAGAAAAAAGGTATCCTTGAGAGGATACCTAGCCTTTAGTGGCTTTTAAAAGTAAAATCTGAGATTCCTTATGAAAAGGAGGGAAGACTTTGCCTCATACTGTCCCTATTAGGTTTCTTGTTTGGGAACTGAGTCTCCTTTGTATCAAATAGTAAAAGTTTTTGCTTTTGAAATCTTGGAATTGTCACTTTGGCTAAATAAATGGCCATTATTTTACAGGGACCTGCAAAAATATTTTGAGCAAGTTTTTTTAAACCTTTGATATTTGACAAACTTTCCAAAATCATATTTCAAATTCAAATTTAGTCTTTTTTTTTAACCGGAAATTAGCTTTTCAGCTATGAAGGCCCATAGAAGTTCAAGAGAGGCAGTTCAGGCTTATTTAACATGTTTAAGTCATACAGAAAGCATTATCAAATAAGAAATGATGTTTAACCTTCTTTTAGTTATACTTGTATAAATGTAGTAATATTATTAATATGTGTTCCAAAATTGAATGAGATTCCTAAAGTGCCCATGTTTTGGTATATATGATCAGTAATAATTATGATTGTTATGTTAAGTTGTATGCTACAGGCATAACCAAATTTCCTTGTCAGTTGTGTTTTTAACCAAGGCTACTTTAAGTCTTTGTCATCCGCAGACAATTATTATTTTACCTTGATTCTTCATAAAAAGTGGGTTTTCATCAGCTACAGTCCAAAATTTGCGTCTCCTTCAAGGAAATTCGTGGAAAGGACTCTGAGAAGTCCTGAATACAGGTTTCTGAATGTTTTGGAAATCGTACCATTGGACTATGTAAAAACTTGCAGAATTTTAATAAAAATGTCTCTCAGTTCATGAAGATTGCTAACCCAATATCAAATAAAACAAAAGTTAATTACATGGAACTGAACTGATAGAGGACTAAATTTTTTATTTTTATTTTTATTTTTTGAGACAGAGTTTTGCTCTTGTTGCCTAGGCTGGAGTAAAATAGCACAATCTTGGCTCACCACAACCTCCACTTTCTGGGTTCAAGTGATTCTCCTGCCTCAGCCTCCCAAGTAGCTGGGTACAGGCATATGCCACCGCACCCGGCTGATTTTGTATTTTTAGTAGAGATGGGGTTTCACCATGTTGTCTGACTAGTCTGAAACTCCTGACCTCAAGTGATCCACCTGTCTTGGCCTGCCAAAGTGCCAGGATTATAGGCATGAGTCACTGTGCCTGGCCAGGACTAACATTTTTTTTAATGACTTTTTTTGTTTGAAACGTTGCTGATTCTTTTTATTTTGTTTTCCAAAGTCAAGAATTTTTTTGAGCTATTTAGAGCTTACAACAATTAAGTAAAGTATTCTTTTATAAGCAAAATTGAATCATCTTGCTCTCTACCTGATTCCTCCTGAATTTGGAAGCTATTTGTGAATACACTTAATTTATGGCAATATTGTTATTTGTGTAAGTTCAGTAAGAACCTGCTTTCTTCTGTAACAGTACACAGTTGGAGACACTGGTCATTTTACAAAGGCTGGTCATTTCACCAAGGTTTTGAATGAAATGACATACTTTCAAATATGACCAAACTTCTTTGATGAATTGAAGTTGACTTTATAGAGCCAAATAAAAAGCCCTTTGGAAAGACTGATCTGATACTTTGTCTGCATGGTAACCTCACAAGTTTTTTGACCTTGCAGTAAGTAAAGGATTAACTATTTGACAGGCCCAGAAACTTCAAGATATTTTAGAACCTCAAGAAGAGAGAAATTCACCCAATTTATATAGATGCTACAGGCAGTCTGATGGTGAATTATTGGCTTGGATACCTAGTTTAGAGAGGCTTTTAAAAGTTTAATCTCAGATTCTTTGTGAAAAAGTTGCAGCAAAGCCAACTTAAAAATGCATACATGGCCATTCATTATTTTTGTTGTACTTAATGCAAATAATCAGGCCAAATATAATACTAAAACTTATATTGCAAGTATGTTGATCCTGCTAAAATTTATCTTGGGTAGAAATGGTGAACTGAAGAGAGACAAATTACGGTTCAGAAGAAAATTATAGCATACCTGCTTTTAGATTCAGCCTTGACCATTGTTTTTTAGTTTTTATTATTTTCCTAAAATTTGGTCTAAATCTTGAATTATTTACTGCTACAACAAGTCTCTAAGAAAGGACTGGATTATAATTTTCTTCATGATGTTTTAGTTGACTTTCCAATGGAATAGGTTATTTTTTTTCATTCAGGGATAGAAATTCTTTTTTTTAAAGTTATAATCCTTATGTCTATTATATTTCTACTATGTATATCTCATTGTTTTACTCATTCTGAGAAAACTAACTGCATGGTATTCTAAAGACTAGAGATGATTTCACAAGCAACAGTAGTTACATAAATCAGTGACTTGACTGAAGTCTCATTTGGGGTACCCTGCAATGCCATCCCAATTCAGCTTTTGATGGTGTTAAAATCCCCATTAAGACTCATCCTCTCCCCTTCCCCCAAATGTGGGACAGGACCATCTGGGAATAAGACTTTCTAGCATTGCAGGACTAAGTTCCTGAACATAAAAGGAGCCAAAACTGTTTAAGTTCATCCACAATGCTTTCTTTGCAAAATCTTGATGAAAAGGGGGGAAATGAGAAAACAAAAATAGCTCAGAACAGTCTGAGCTGTATGAGATATGCACAATTTATTAGGTTTAGAGAAACATGAGTATGGGATGTCAGTCACACCCTCAAACCCGTGCCCAGGGACAATCTTTTAAAGGCATTTTGTTCCTGACTAACTGTCTTACCCACTATCTTTGTGTTCCTGGAATTTTTGATACAAAGAATAATGTATAGTCCATCAATAGCTTATGTTACTTTAATGTAAATTTTTGGTAAACAACTTAGGAACTATCTCATCTTTTTTTCTTAAAACCCCACCTAGAACTGCTGCTAATTGGAGTGTGTATATTCTGGGCAATGTAAATCTAAGCTCCCAGGTGGCCATTCTCAAGCTCTGGGCTCCAGCAAACTCTATATTTAATCATGTTTTCAGAATCTCGTTATTTAAGGTTGACACCATTTATTGGGCTATGTTCAGAGTCTGAAAGGACTCATGTCACACTCTCAGTACAAGTAGTCCTTTCCAGTTAAAACAGATGATCTGGTCTCCTAATTTCCTAAAACCACATGTGGACCCTTTCTATCCATAGTGACAAGGGACATGAGTAAAGAGAGAGAGCCCCTGAGGAGTTGTGTGCAGCTGCAGGCTTAATCTCAATTAACAAAAGCCACCTGGGGAACCAACTATGCTGGGAAAGACTGGGGCCTATTTGTTTTCAGGCTGTGGGTTGCCAGGGCTTTGTGAAGAGCCCTCAGAGGCAGACTCACAGGAAGATTTTATTTACTTTTCCTGGATGCCATCCCTGTCTGGCAGCATTCACTTGATAACGTGGCCTACAACTGAAGCCTGTTCCTCAGTGAAGTCAGGTCCCTGGAGGCTAGTAAGGTTGAATTTTATTTCCAAATGTTCTTTCTTCCTTAACACCCTTACCTCCACTTAACTTCTTTCTCTGAAACCTCAAAACATACATTCCTATACACCACACATATGGTTCTTCATACTTACTCTCTTTGTATACTTCTCACAATTTATATATTCGTGTGCCATTTGATTAATGTCAGGGCTGTATTTCTGACCACCAATATATCCTTATAGCATGGGTTTCTAATACAATGAAGGTTACCAGATTTAACCAATAAAAGCACAGGATGCATAGTTAAACTTCAAATTCAGATAAATAATGAATAATTTTCAGCAAAAATATGTATCTCATGTCATACTTGGGCCACATACTAAAAATTATTGGTTGTTTATCTGAAATTCATATATAACTGTGCCTCTTGTATTTTACCTGACAATCAAATTATAACTTATTTTTGATGCTCAGTAAATATATATGTGAATGAAGAAATGATGGAGCTAATGCACAATCAAAAACAGAAAATCAAATGCAGACATTTTACTGATAAGCATACAGCAACATGTCAGAAGTGATTGTTACAAGGTGATAGAATTGTCAAATAATTTTTATTTTTCGAGGTAGTTTTCTGTTTTTCAAGTTGACTGCAATAAGTGGAAGAGTTTTCAAATATACACACATATTTATGTGATATTTATATATATACATATATATTAAAAACACAAACATATAAACTTCTTAACATTAACTCACTTTAAAAAGGAACAACTTGTATTTTCCCTCAGCCTGAAAAACTAGAATTTTATGACTAAATCTCCAGAAGCTAGGGTTATTTTAGCATGGATGAGATTATTGAAAGTATTATTGAGAGGCCTACACAGCGTATCAGTAGAATAGAGTACAAAAAGAAGGCAGGAATTTTAAAAGTATTGCTGTTATTTTATAAATGATGCAATGCTTCTTAAGCTTTTGAGGCTTTTGGGAGGTAAAGATAAATCTAATAGTTAAACTCAAGACATAAAATTTTGATTAAATTGGACATAATTTACTGGGGAGTCTTGATGTTTGTTTAATTTGCAGAATGAGGACAGAAAATAAAATGTTCTTATAGAGAATGATTTGAAGACACCCCCTTGACCCTGCACATACAACTTCCCATGATGTCCTGGGGCTAAGCACCGTTCAAATTTTTCCTTTGGATGTCCATAGTGAACCACTGGAGATGGGCAAGTTCAGAATGTCATACCTTCATGAAGTAAGGAAGTAAAAAAACTAACATTTGTAAAACAAATGTTACTATGTGCTGGGTACTAGCCATAGCACTTTATTTTGTTTCATTTATAAATGAAGTAAAGTCCACACATTAACCTTATCACATAATCATGTGACTTAAAAATGATAAAGTAAATTACTCACTGACATGGTTTGCATCTGTATCGCCACCCAAATCTCATGTTGAGTTGTAATCCCCAATACTGGAGGTGGGGCCTGGTGGGAGGTGATTGGATCATATGGGTGGATCCTTATGAATGGTTTCACACCATCCTCTTGGTGCTGTTCTCCTGATAGAGGTCTTAAGAGAGCTAGTCATTTAAAAGTGTGTAGTGACTCCACCCTCCTCTCTTGTTCCTGCTCCCACCAGGTGAGATGCCTTGCTCCCCACTTTGCCTTCCACCATGATTGGAAGATTCCTGAGTCCTCCCCAAAAGCAGAAGCCACTATACTTCCTGTACAGCCTGTAGAACCGTGAGCCATTTAAACCTTTTTTCTTTATAAATTACCCATTCTCAGGTATTTCTTTATAGAAATGTGAGAACTGACTAATACATTCATAGTCACACTTCAGAAGCACTGCAAGATGCTTTATAGTTGTGGAAAGATTAACTTACATTGAATATATTGTACTTACTAAAACAAAGTATTTATTAGGAAGAATGATACAGATTTGTGAAGATTTTGCTCTCACGGTTTGGAAGACAAAGGGGATTTCTGCTGTACTTTAAGCGTGCACCCTCCCAGTTGGTTTCTAGTTTTGAATGTAGTACCAGAATCACTGGGGGGAGGTAAGTCTCTTCTCTCTCTTCTATGAATGTTAATGATGCACGGTGTTCCACTAAGGTTCAATGTGAGAAGTGAGAAGGAAAGAATAGGATATATAACATATTATCACCAGGTCAGTATGCATGGAGAACAGAATGTTGTCTGGAATGACACCAAGTTAGCAAACAGCAAAATCCATCATCACTGGCCAGCTTAAAGCCTTACAATACCCATTTAAAAAGAAAAAAGGAATAAAATGAAATCAACTTTGCCCACACAGCTATGAAAGACAAATAAGAAAAGGTAAAATGCCAAGGCCTTATAATGGGTCCCTGGACTTAAAAAAAATTAGTTGGTTGAACTTTTGAAGAAGAAAAATGTGACGTTGAACAAAGGGAGGTTGTGAAGTGACAGTACCTTGTCATTCTCAGGATGCAAAGAGAGGGGAAGAAAGGCAATTTGATGATTGCTAAGGGTAGGGAAGAAAGAGCTGCATCCATATTAGCTTTTTACATGGCTTCATTTTGAATAGGCCACTCTAACATACTGATTAAATACACTGAGCTTGAGCTGAAATTAGACTCTACCATGTCTGAGTAGTGCATAAACTATAACAGACCTATTTCCAAGTCACATAAAACCATCTTCTTTTCAACTGTGGCATAGAGGCTTTGAGCAAATTGTATACTAAGTGAACTGTATTAATTAAAGATGGATGGAGGCAGGTTTTATGCACTGATTTCTCCAGAAGGATGTCCCTAAACACAGAGTAAAACCTCAATTATATTTCCATTAGCATTCGCTGAATAAAAACCCTTTTTCTTTCTTTGCTGGTAAGTCAGAACTGCTTGATATGCATATTTAAATAACAGTCATCCTGAATTTTAGCTTTAAGAACCACCTCTTAACATAATGGATGCATTAAAATGTAAAACAAAATGAAGGTGACACACAAAGACCTTGACGAACAAGAAAAGAACAGGAGGTAATAGATACTGCAAGCTTCTCCTCAGGCAGTTTTCTATGCCTTGGATTATGGAAATAGCTTTGAGCGCAGATCACAGTAACTTAATGTCTGGTCACAGATACAAGCTAGCTTCAGCTCTGCCAAAAGCTATTTGTTGAGAAAGGCAGCACCTATCTTTGTCTAACTTACAGGTATATACGTGACTGCTTAAGAAATATGCTACAAAACAATCAGTTTTATTGCCAATTATTTTAAGGAGAAAGTGCTTTGTATAAATTCTAAATATCAACCTCAAGTCAGCCAATGAAGCCATACTTTATAATCAAAGTTCTTCCCCTACAGTTTATGGTTGGGGGGTGGGGAGTATAACTAGTAAGACATCTGAACTCATTCCTCATCTGCCCATTTAATTACAATGCTTTATATATATATATTATTATACATATATTAATTATATATATATTAATTATATATAATTAATTATATATATAATATATATAATATAT
>CAUYLG010000508.1:0-12712 GCA_963573385.1 Cacajao melanocephalus
GACCTCTGATATCCTTTCTTCTGCTTGGTCAATTTGGCTGTTGAAACTTGTGCATGCTTCGCGAAGTTCTCGTGTTGTGTTTTTCAGCTCCATCAATTCATTTATATTCCTCTCTAAGTTGTCCATTCTCATTAGCATTTCGTTAAATCTTCTTTCAAGGTCCTTAGTTTCTTTGCATTTGGTTAGTACATGTTCTTTTAGCTCACAGAAGTTTATTATCCACCTTCTGAAGCCTGATTCTGTCAGTTCATCACACTCATTCTCTGTCAGGCCTTGTTCTCTTGCTGATGAGGAGCTGCGATCCCCTGTAGGAGGAGAGGCATTCTGATTTTGGGTGTTCTCAGCCTTTTTGTACTGGTTTCCTCCCATTTTTGTGGATTTATCCACCTGTTGTCTTTGTAATTGCCGACTTTAAGATTGGATCTGAGTGGACATCTGGCTTGTTGGTGATGAAGTTTTTTCTGTTTCTTAGTTTTCCTTTGGTGGATGCCCTTTCCCCACAGAGCTAGGCCTTCCCGGGTTCAGCTGTGCTTATTGTGAAACTCTCAGTCCTCAGCGCTTCCAATTGCTGTTTTCCTTGTGGGGATGGGGCCAGCCGAGCCCGACTCAAAGGGCACCCAGTCCCGTATACTCCGCACCGAGAAGAGCCACGCCGGTCAAAAGAGTTGCACTGGCGACCTGTGTGGCTCCTCTGCTGGGTAGCTCCCAGTCTGCAGGCAACAGAAATCGTCTGAAATTGTGGAGTCCACTCGCTCTCTGTGCTTTCACTGGGAGCTACAATCCTGAGCTGCTGCTAATCGGCCATCTTGGATCTCTCTCCTGCCCCAACTTCTTTATAGGATCTTCTTGTATACTGGATCATGTTAGACCAAAACAACATATTATGGACTACTGAAAAATTCTATTGCCATAATAATTGACAGTCTAAGCTGACTGGAAAATATCTGGCCATGCATGTTGGATCATACAAAAAGAACATTACCAAGGAGACACTATGGCTACCACAGAGATAAGTGGCTCAGGTGAAAGGCAATGTAGGGAAAAAGCCAGACAGCCATCATCAAACAAAAGGTCATTCTGTTAGCTGGTTTGCTGGTTGGGTGGTTGGTTTGTTTGGCTTTTTGTTTGTTTATTTGTTTTGCCTGCCTTTTACTGCAGGCACAAAATGAAACTATATGTGGGAAAAAATGGCTGTGCAGGACTGCCTTTTCAACAATTATGCCATCTCTACTGAGAGCCTTTATTCTAAACATCGTAAAAACCACAGGATTTTTTTAAAAAAAACTCTGGCTATACTACAAGGCACTAATGTGAGACATATCAGAAGAATATTTGAGATTGGTACTGATGCAGATTTAATAGACAAGCTACTAGAATTTATCTGAGTAAGAAACCTGTCCTAGCAAAGCATACACTCACTTGACTGGAATAAATTACTTAATTTTACTGCTGCTCATTTCAAAGTTTTTATATGATCTAAATAAACTCATCAATGATTTATTTAAAGTTGAGTCAATTAAGTTACTTCTTCGGTTTGATAATAACTAATTTCATTACCTCTTTTTTCACTGAAGCATAATGACAAAGCTTAACCTTATTTTATGATTTCTAATTTATCTTATGTTCATGTTTTTAACTAGGAGAGAGAACAGATTAGCAGGTCTTGAAGACTCATTTTAAAATAGGACTAGCAATTTCTACATTATCAAAGGTCTGTGATGAGACTCAAGTATAGTAACATGTTAGAGAGCACTGTAAATTTCAAAGGCCTGCGTCAATATAAGTATTCATTCATCATTCATTCATTCCTTTGTTCATTTTCTCATCCACAAATATTATAGAGGGCCTTCTCATTGCCAAGTACAATATGAGGCACTTAGGATGCATTGAAAAAATAAGTTCTCAGATCTCATATGGCTTAGTCTAGTATAGGAAACAAAGATGAATTATGCTTAATAGTTAAACTATGTACTATGTTGGAATGTCAGAGGTTCTGTAGATAAACAAAATTAAAGGATAGTAAGTAAGATTAGAGATTTTAGGGGTGAGCTTTTGAAGATTAAGTTGTATATCAAAATAGATATCATTGAGCAGGTAAGTTTCTAGCTAAGGCTTGCTGTAAGTGAAGGAATTGATAATGTGGATATTTGGGAAAAGAAAACAGCAGAAAGAGAAAAATCCAGTCTAGGTCCCCAAGACAAGAACACCACTAGCATGCTCTAAAAACACTAAGGAGGCTGGTGTTGTTCAAGAAGAGACAGCAGGAAAGTAATTAGGAAAGCATGTAAGAAAGCATCACGAGGGCAGGATTATATACTGTCTTGTGGGCAACCATGAGGACTTCGTTTTTTACTCTGAGTGCAATGTTTTGAGGAGAGTAGTGACATGATTTTATTTAAATTTTAAAAGGTTCAGTTTTGCCATTCTATTAAGATAGAATGTAGAAATCAGGAGAGAAGTGAGAAAAAGAAATAGATCTATCACAGTAAACATGGTAGTGGCTTAGAACAGGGTGGAAGCTGTGAAGGTAAAAGTGGTTGGATTGTGGACAGATTTTGAAATTTTATAAAAACAATATTTCTTTGAGAATGAATGTGACTGTTAGAGAAACAGAAGACTCAAAGTGGACAGCAATGGCTTTGGCTGAAGCAAGCAAAAGGCTGGAAATATGAGTGATATGGAGTAAGACATATTTCTGGAGGAGCAGGTTAGGGAGAGGATGAGCAGCTAAGGAGCTCATTTTGGAAATGTCGATTTGAAATCTCAATTAGAATAACAGGTAGAAATGTTGATAAACAACTGAATGTATGGATCTGTAGTTTGGGAGAGAAGTCTGAACTGAAAGTGCTAATTTAGCAATTATTGCTGCATGGATAATATTTAAAACCATGAAAGCTGATGTGAACAAAGATGGTGACTGCAGACAGAGAAGTAAACAGGAACAATGGCTGAGCCTATGGAGAGTCTGACATTAAGGAATTGGGAAGAAATTGAGGCATGAATAACATAGATTAAGAAAGAGAGAAGTATCTGTTCATATCCTTCACCCAGTTTTTGATGGGTTTTTTTCTTGTAAATTTAAGTTCCTTGTAGATTCTGGATATTAGCCCTTTGTCAGATGGATAGACTGCAAAAATGTTCTCCCATTCTGTAGGTTGCCTGTTCACTCTGATGATAGTTTTTTTTGTTTGTTTGTTTGTTTTTTTTTTTGTTTGTTTTTTTTACTGGGCAGGAACTCTTTAGTTTAATTAAATCCCATTTGTCAATTTTAGCTTCCTTTGCAGTTGCTTTTGGTGTTTTAGTTATGAAGTCTTTGCCCATGCCCTATGTCCTGACTGGTATTGCCTAGGTTTTCTTCTAGGGTTTTTATGAATTTAGGTTTTAAATCTCAGTCTTTAATTATCTCGAGTTAATTTTTGTATAAGGTGTAAAGAAGGGATCCAGTTTCAGTTTTCTGCATATGGCTAGCCTGTTTTCTCAGCACCATTTATTAAATAGGGAATCCTATCCCCATTGCTTGTTTTTGTCAGGTTTGTCAAAGATCATATGGTGATAGATGTGTGGTATCATTTCTGAGGCCTCTGTTCTGTTCCATTGGTCTACATATCTGTTTTGGTACCAGCACCATGCTGTTTTGAATACTGTTGCCTTGTAGTATAGTTTGAAGTCAGGTAGCATGATGTCTCTAGCTTTGTTCTTTTTGCTTAGTATTGTATTGGCTATATTTGTGTGGTAAACAAACATGAAAAAAAGCTTATCATCACTGGTTATTAGAGAAATGCAAATCAAAACCACCATCTCATGCCAGTTAGAATGGTGATTATTAAAATCTCTGAAAGCAATAAATGCTGGCAAGGATGTGGAGAAATTGGAATGCTTTAACACTGTTGGTGGGAGTGTAAATTAATTCAACCATTGTGGAAGGCAGAGTGGTAATTCCTCAAGGAGCTAAAACCAGAAATACCATTTGACCCAGCAATCCCATCACCTGATATATATCCAAAGGATTATAAATCATTCTACAATAAAGAGACATGCACATATATGTTTATTGTTGCCCTCTTTACATTAGCAAAGACCTGGAACCAACCCAAATGCCCTTCAAGGATAGACCAGATAAAGAAAATGTGGCACATATACACCATGGAATACTATGCAGCCATAAAAAAGAATGAGTTTGTTATTTGCGGGGAGATGAATGAAGCTGGGAGGCATCATTCTCAGCAAACCAGCACAGGAACAAAAACAAACATCACAGCATGTTCTCACTCATAAGTGGGAATTGAACAATGAGAACACATTAACCCATGGAGGGGAACATCACACACTGGGGCCTGTCGGGGGTGGGGGAACAGGGGATAAAGAGCATTAGGAGAAATACCTAATGCATGCAGGGCTTAAAACCTGGATGATGGGTTGATAGGTGCAGCAAACCACTGTGACACATATATACCTATGTAACAAACCTGCACATTCAGCACATGTATCTCAGAGCTTAAAGTAAAATAAAAAAAATAAAACAGAACCTAGTTCCAAAATACTGTGAAAATTTTAAAAACCAAAAAAAAAAAAAAAAAAAAAAAAGAAGTGAGAGAAAGAGAGAACCATGAGAAAGCAAGAAAACCAGCATGGTTTGACCACCTGGAAGGTAAGTTTAAAAAAAAGAAAGAAATATATTACCTCAGGTTGCTTTAACAAAATACTGTAGACTATGTAGCTTTAACAACAGACATGTGTGTTTCACAGTTCTGGAGGCTGGGGAGTCCAAGTTTAAGATGCACACTAATTTAGTTCTAGGTGAGGTATCAATTTCTGGTTTGCTGTAGACCTTCTTCTGGATATGTCCTCACAGAGGGGAGAGTAGGAGTTGTGGTCTGTCTTCTTCTTCTTATAAGGATGCTAATCCCATCATAGAACCCCATCCTTGTGACGTTATCTACAACTAATTACCTCCCAAATGTTCCACTTCCAAATATCATTACATTGGGATTAGGGATTTAACATAGGAACTCTGGAAGGATGCAAACATTTAGTCTATAACATATTAACATATATTCAGAAGGAAGAACTAATCATCGGAATCAAATGCTCCTGACATATCAATTAAAATGAGTTCTAAGGATTGAGCACTAGATTTATCAGTTTGAAGATCACTGGTGATCTTGGGAAAGTACTTTTAGTGGAGTGGTAAGGGTAAGATCTGGTGGGAGTGACTTCAAAGAGAATGGGAGAAAAGGAAGTGGAGACAATAAATGAAAGACCTAAAAAGAGTGGGTATTTTGGGGTTTTCTTGGCTTTTGTTTTTTATTTTGGTAGGGAGAGGATAAAGTGCAGCATACTTTCTATGTTGATGGAAAGGATCCAGTAACGAGTAAACACTCAAAACTGGGATTTCAAGGTGTGAATTGCTGGAAAGATGTTCTTAAGTAGGCGAGCCAGGAGAGGAACCAGTGCAGAAGAGGAGAAACTGGATTTAGAAAAAAAAAAAAAAAAAAGCATGCATGATTTATCTCTAGTACTACATTTATAAGGCAGAGGGTGTGAAAACTAATGCTGGGAGGTTGCAAGATGTGTGATGGAAATATGTACAAGTTCTTTTCTAATTGTTTCAGTTTTCTCTGTAGGATATAAAAGAATTAATTCAGATTAAGACTAGAGGAAAAAGTGTCTAGTTAAGAAAGAGAATGTCTATAATTGAATACAGTATAATTGTATGGAAGTATAAAGGGCCCATATAAAGTTCATAGTCATGTATTGAAAGCAAAGCTGTCAATAGGTTGTGTGTTTTTCTCCTGCTGCATGTAGTTGCAAGAGTGTAGGGGTTAAAACATTGGACGTACTCAGCCAAACAAGTTTCTTACAGTCAGAGATGTTGCAAGGGAGCTGAAGATGTATGCAAGGAAATGTTTATGATGACTGACCTTAGGATTTAAGCTACATAAGGAAGAGAGATGTCAAGAAAAACTTTTATCTAGAGGGTAGTTAGAAGTTGTTAGGTTGAAAATTTAAGATTGTAGCAATTATAAGTATTAAACTGGTATAACGAAACACCTGAGACTGGGTAATTTTTAAAGAAAAGAGATTTTATTGGCTTATAGTTCTGCAGGCTGTACAGGAAGCATGGCAGCATCTGCTTCTTGGGAGGCCTCAGGAAGTTTGCAATCATGGCAGACGGCCAAGGGGAAGTGCGGCATTTCACATACCCAGAGCAGGAGATCCAATCACCTCTCACCAGGCCCATCATCAGCATTGGGGATTACATTTGAACATGAGATTTGGGTGGGGACACAGATCCAAACCATATCAGATGCCCAGAACTCTTTCACTTTTCCTGCCTTTCTCTCAGAGCAGGTGGGAGGAATCACTATTAGTGAAATTCATATTAATCAATTTTCTGCTCATATCTAGTTCTTGTGAAGGTCAAAAGAAGGGAAAAAAACAATGTTTTAACTCTTTATTTTCTAATGTTAGATATGTGACAATCTCCTTTGGCCAGCTTTTAAAAAATAATGACACCTGGACTTTGTCTGAGACACAGAACTATCAGGGGCGAGAGGAATGGAAATGTGACACTAAGCTTCTATATTTTTTTAAAGCCCATCAGGTGGTACTAATGGAAAGCCAGGATTGAAAACCAATAGCTTTTTTAAAAAGTTTATTTATCTAGTCATGTTGAGCTGTACTTCCTTTAGCAGAGATAAACAGTGGTTGACAAAGGCAAATTACACTAATCACTTCTCTGGTTTCATAACTATGAAAAGTGTCATTAGTAACATACACAAAAGATACTAGAAATGTTAAAACATGAGGCAAATCAACAAGAAAAATCAATGATTTTTGTTAGATAGGAAAACTGTTTTTGGTAGACAGAAAAACAGTGATAGACCAAGTGAGCTTATGCTGAGAAAACATGATCTGTTTTATATAATCAATAGTGACAACTCTCTATTAAAGTAAAAATTACTCCCTGGAAAACATAACTTCTCTGTTAGTATAGAATGGAACAGCAAATAATTGCATGTAAATGTAATCTTCCCCAAAGAGGTCCTTCTGCATGTTTCATTATGGTGAATATTTGATTTTTGAGCCAATAATGAGTTCAGTCTGTAGGATTTTATTCCATTGAATGAATTTTGGATTTTCTATCTGAAATATTTATCTGTTTATATATATATATATATATATATAGAGAGAGAGAGAGAGAGAGAGATAAACACACACGTTTGCTTATACATATACACACAGTGTGTGTGTGTGTGTGTGTGTTTTAGTAGTTTTAAAATTCCAGCCAATTTAACCTTGACTCTCTTGCATTTTTGACTGTTTTATAATATTGATACTTAGTTGGTTAACTTTTCAAGCAACATCACAAAGGGAAATTCTGTTTGCTATAAGAAAACTTTTGTATTTTGGTTGAAGGTATTTAAAAAGCATTCATTTCATGTTTTTAATCAATGCCATTTTTGGGTGAAATACTATTACATCAAATTTGGCAGTTTCAATTAGAAAAAAACCCTCATCTAAAACAAGGGCATTTAGAACTGAGAGCAGGAGATAGAATAATAGTAAATACATCAATAAATCATAATAAACTAGATTTTTCTATCTTGTACCCTTAGACATGACTGAGCACTTACCTATCTTTTGCTTAATCTAATGCTCATATGAAGATGATTTTTCATTGGTGAAAACAGGAAATAAGAAATCATGTTGTCATGTGGACATTTCTATCTATAATTTTCTTCAGTTACTTCTTGTTAACAATTTTGCATTCAAAGGGTACATGTGCTTGTTACATAGGCGTTGTAGTGTACCTGTCACCCAAATATTGAACAGTGTACCCAGTAGGTAATTTTTCAACCCTTATTCCCCTCCTTCCCTGAAAAATTAGGTATATTGGAGCACTAATTTACAAACAGTGAAATTTGTTCTTTTTAGAATTAAAATTATTTGAGTTTAGACAAATGTGCAAAGTCATACAACAACCACTATAATCGAGATATAGAATATTACCCTAAAAAGTTAGAAATGTTCATAGGGGTCAGTTACGGACATTTAAGTAATGTCCATTACATCGGTTGCATTATCCTAATAAAGTTCTCTCTTGTCCCTTCGTAGTTATTTCTCTCCTATCATCCACAAGCCTTGGAAACCAACAATCTGATTTCTGTGGCTATATTTTTGCCTTTATTAGAATGTGATATTAAGGTGATTATAGATAACAGTATTTTGCATATAATCTCTTTTATTTAGCCTAATGCCTTTTAGGGCCATCTTCGTCATTACGTGTATTAGCAGTTTGCTTCTTTTTATTGCTCAGTGATACCATTGTCACAATTTAGCTGCTCACTCACCAGTTGATTGATATTAGGATTGTTTATAATTTTTGGTGTAACGTATATGGCTGCTATAAATGTTTGCATACAGGTCTTGATGTAGACGTATTTTTATTTATGTTGAAAACTCCCTAGAAACAGTATGATTCGCTTGTAGGTAAGTATATATTTTAATATTAAGAAACTGCTGAAGTGTTTTCCAAGGGTTCTGTATTATTTTGCTTTTCCAGGAGCAATGTATGAGAGTTGCAATTGCTATATATTCCTTATCAGTACTTTATGTCATCTATTTGAATTTTGATTTTTACATTCTAATAAGTTCGATATCTCTTTATAGTTATATTTACATTGCCCTTATCACTAATAGTGTGTTTCTTTGCCATCCATGTTTCCTCTTTGATGTAGTGTGTGCTCAAATCTTTTCCTGATTTTTAAAAATTGGGTCATCCTTTTCTTTAATTGAGCTGTGAGAATTCTTTTAATATTGTGGATATAAGTACTTCATATAAATAGGTCATTTGCATCAGATATGTCATTTTTCTCCCAGTCTTTGCCTTATCTTCTCAACTTCTTAACAGTTATTTTAGGGGGAAATATAGGTGTTTGGTATTTGATGAAATCAATTTATTCACTTTTTTTCATGGATTATATTTTTATGGTCTTATCCAGAGCCATAATGATTTCTACTAGAAGTTTTATGATTTTAGGTTTTACGTTGAAATCCATGGTAAATTTTGAGTTAATTTTTGTAAGTCATATGAGGCATACATCGAAGCTCATTTTTATTGCATATGGGCATCCAATTTTCCAGCATTTTTTTTTGAAAAGGTTACCTTTTCTCCATTGAATTACATGGGCATCTTTGCCAAAAATCAATTGGCCTTATATTGGTTGGAATATTTCTACACCCTCTCTTATGTTCCAATAATGTGTATATTTTTCCTTTAGGCAAGGATCGAGTTTCTTTATGTTATAAACATATAGTAAGTCTTGAAATCAGGTTGTGTGATTTCTGGACCTTTCTTCTTTTTTGAAAGTATCTTGACTCTTCTTGGTCCTCTATTTTTTTTTTTTTTAATGGAGTCTTGCTCTATTGCCAGGCTGGAGTGCAATGATGCGATCTAGGCTTACTGCAACCTCCGCATGCTGGGTTCAAGTGATTCTACTGCTTCAGCCTCCCAAGTAGCTGGGACCACAGGTGTGAGCCATCATGTCCAGCTAACGTTTGTATTTTTAGTAGAGACAGGGCTTCACCATGAATTGGCCAGGATAGTCTCAATCTCTTGACCTCATGATCTGCCCGCCTTGGCCTCCTAAAGTGCTGGAGCTACAGGCATGAGCCACTGCGCCCAGCCAGTCCTCTACTTTTTAGTATAAATGTAGCCAAAATACCCTGCTGAGATTTGGTAGAAATTGCATTGACTCTATTGTTTGCTATCTTAATAATAATATTCCTTTTAGTCAATTGATATGGCATAGATCTGTATTTATTTATATCTTCTCTGATTTACCTCATTAAATTTTATAGCTCATAGCATACACATTTTACACATGAATTGTTCAGGTTTTACTAAATTTATCTTTACATGTCCTGCTTTTGATGACATTGTAAGTGACCCTATTTTCTATTTTAGTTTCCAGTTATTCTACTGTTAGTATATAAAAAAAAAAGCTGATGATTTATACTGACCTTGTACTATGGAAAGTTGCTAAATTCACTTTCTTCACACAGTAATTCTAGTAGCTTTTTCTCCTACTTTTTTTTTTTTTGGTGATTTGCTACGTAGACTATCATGTCATCTGTGAACAAGGCATTTCTGTTTCTTGTCTTCCAAGTTGTATGAGTTTTTTTCTTTTCTTTATTACTGGTTATAATCTTTAATATGATGTTTAGTAAGAGTGGTGAGAGAAGACGTCCTTGACTTATCTCCAATACTGGAGGGAAAAAAATTAGTCTTACTGTTATGTATTATATTAGCTGTAGGATTTTCATGGGTGTTTTATGAGGTCTTATATTAATATTTGTAGAGTTTTTCTCTTAAGTGGATCTTGGATTTTGTTGAATGCCTTTATCTGTTAAAATAAGTATATGGGTTTTTTGTCTTTAGAAAATAACATTTCTAAATAACATTAATTGACTTTCAAAAATTGAATCAACCTTTTGTACCTGGGATAAAATGACTTGCTCATGATGTATGATATTTGATATGTTGCTCTCTTTGTTCTCTATTAATTTGTTTAGTATTCATCTATCTATGCATATGAGGTATGTTTTTGCATAGCTTTCTTTTCTTTTCTTTTTTGTAACATATTAGCTTGTCTTTGGTCTCAGGGAAATGCCGACTTTATAAAATGAGATGGAAAATGTTCATGCCTCCTCTATTTTCTCCAAGAGTTTCGGTGGAATTTGTATTATTTATAGCTTAAAATTCTGGTAGAATTTGTCAGTAAAGCTTTCTGGATGTCAGTATTCCATTCTGGAAAGTTTTAAATTAAAAAATCAATACATTTAATAGCTTAAAACTTTTAAAGTTATCTATTTGTCCTTGGATGAATTTTAGTAGTTTATGTATGTTAAGGAATTTGTTTATTTAATCTACATTTTCAAATTATTATAATAAAGTTATTCATAGTATTTTTTTTATCCTTTAGTGCCTGTCTAATCTGTAGTGACATCCTCTCTTTCACTCTCGTTATTAGTAATTTTTGTGTTTTCTCTCCTTTTTTTCTACCTTGATCAATGTGGTCAATATTTATCAACTGCTTTTATCTTTGGTAAGAATAAGTTATTCTCCAGGTAAAGATGAATTTGTGACCAGATGGAATTTTGTGTCAAACAATTCATGCAATTCACACACACACATACACACACACACACATATATTTTTATAAGGATATTTTTACAGGGGTTTGCCTTTATGCCTGGGCAGGCAGTCAGGAAGTAAAGATGGACATAAAGTTTAGAGAGCGTGTGCAAGGAAAGCCATGTATACAAACTAGAGTCCATAAGGACAGAACAGAGTCTATGTCACTTTTCACTTCCTCCAACATTGATTATGTCAGTGTCCCATCGAAAAGTTAGTGCCGTTTGTTACAGAGTTAAACATACACTTGGCCCAGGAGTTGAGAAAGCTGAAGGAGGGTCAGTTGCAAGACTATATGCTGTCTGACACTGCTGTTAGGATTATAAAATGTGTTTGTTTATTTGTTTAGGACTGCCATATGAGTTGGGCACCTGATTGGTTATATTTTGATCTCTCAAGCTGATGGGATGAGAGTATTGTAAGCTAAAGAAACTGAGTAAAAATGGTATAGATTAAAAACAATGTTAATAAAAGCGAGGGATGAATTTGTTCAGAAGAGAGCATATGTGTGTGTGTGTGTGTGTGTGTGTGTGTGTGTGTGTGTATTTGCATGCACATGAGCAACGGAAATTTAAACAGAAATATGAATTTAAGCAAATTCTAGGAAAACAAGGGATAAACACCCAGTCCGAATTTGAAAGAGTAAAATGAGTTTCCCCCTGTACCTTTGGAACATCAATTCAAATTTCAAAGTAATATAGAGGTACACGACATGAAAAAGAGGAATGAATACATTGAAAGTTAATGCATATTAACTGATGCCAGTTAGAAGAAATTGATATAGGATACTTGAGTCACTGAGAAAGTTAAATCTATATATTTTTATAACAATTTGAGGTAGTTGTTGGAGATCAAGGACAAAAAGGCTTTACAAAGGAGTATTGAAAAAAATAGCATTCATTTTTTCATATACACATATTTTTATTTGTGGAAGACACTGTGGAGGCATTGGAGATACAGAAATATGTATAATGTATGGTCTCTGCTCTTATGAAGCATAACATCTATTTAGGAAGTAGGACAAATAAGTACAAGACAACAAGGACTATGAGGATGGAATGAACAGAAAACTTTGGAAGAACAGAGGCGCACATCGAGTTAGACTAGGGGAGCAGGGAGGGCTTCCCAGAGGAAATGACAGTAGTTATTCTACAGCTAAAGATGAGCTTGTGACCAGATGGAATTTTGTGTCAAGGAATTCATACAATTTTATCAAGCAGTTGTATACATCTGTGCCCAGTGACGTCAAGCAATTACATCAAGCAGTTGTACTTCTGGAACAGCTAAAACGTTATTTCTTTTTTCTTTTTATTATTTTTAATATATATTTTATTGTGTTTTAGGTTTTGGGGTACATGTGAAGAACATGCAAGATTGTTGCATAGGTACATACATGGCAATGTGGTTTGCTGCCTTCCTCCCCATCACCTATATCTGGCATTTCTCCCCAAGTTATCCCTCCCCAACTTGCCACCCCACGCTGTCCCTCCCCTAGTTCCCCACCACAGACCC
>CAUYLG010000509.1:0-23023 GCA_963573385.1 Cacajao melanocephalus
CTTATTATCACAGTTTTTACAGGAAAGTTTGTCAAGGCTCAGAAAGGTTTGGTGACTGGCTGGGCGCGGTGGCTCACACCTGTAATCCCAGAACTTTGGGAGGCCAAGGCAGGTGGATCACTTGAGGTCAGGAGTTCAAGACCATCTTGGCCAACATGGTGAAACCCCACCTCTACTAAAAATACAAAAATTAGCTGGGTGTGGTGATGGGTGCCTGTAGTCCCAGCTACTTAAGAGGCTGAGACAGGAAAATCGCTTTAACCCGGGAGGCAGTGGTTGCAGTGAGCCGAGATAGCGCCACTGCCCTCCAGCCTGGGTGACAGAGCGAGATTCCATCTCAAAAAAAAAAGAGAAAGGAAAGAAAGAAAGAGAGAAGAAAGGAAGGGAGGGAGGGAGGGAGGAAAAATTAGCCGAGTGTGGTGGCAGGCGCCTGTAATCCCAGCTGCTCCGGAAGCTGAGACGCGAGAGTTGCTTGAACCCAGGAAGCAGAGGTTGCAGTGAGCTGAGATGGCACCGCTGCACTCCAGCCAGGGCGACAGAGCAATACTTTAAAAAAAAAAAAAAGGTTCGGTGACTCGCCCAAGGGCACACAGGTAGTCAGTCATTAGTGGTCAAGGCTGTGTTAAAACCCGGTAAACCTGTCTAGGAACAGTGAAGTTGTGCATGGCTCCAGACACAGGGAACAGAAGCCACAGGCGGCGTCCTAGCGGGCGGTCGGCCTCGCTGGGCCCTTTGGGAGCCTCTCTGCACAGTCCCAGCCCGGTTCCCTCCCGGGAAAGTTGTGGGCCTCGGGGGCGGGGAAAGACAGCCGCCCGCGTTGTCGTCGCCGCAGTGACCGCCAGGGGTCGCCTTGGACACGCGAACTGCGTCCCCGAGGGGAGTCCCTGCGTTGGGGAAGGCGCGGACTCACCCACCTCTACCCTGAGCACCCGGACTTAGCAGTTTCGGGGGTGGGGCAGAGAGGCTGTCTGGAGTTCTAGCAGCAGACCCCGACCCGCCACCGGTTGACCCCAAGGTCCCGCCACCCCCAAACCCACAACTCCTGACTTTCCTCCCTTCACCCCTCGCCCCCACTCGTCCCCCGCCACAGAGCCAATATGGGGTGCGCCTAGGCGTGGCATTTCCCTGAGCACATTTCCCGGGCACCTACTGTGTGCCAAGCTCGGCCCCAGAGATACCATGGAGGAGCAGACGCGGCATCGAGTCACAGGGAAGTCGGGGAGCAGCTCCGCGAGGCCAGGGCGTTTGGTCGTTTGTCCACTTGCAGCCCGGGACACACAGTAGGTCCTCCACAAGGAGAGAATGGCTAACTGCTGCTTAGCTCCTGCTCAGGGAGCCTGCATGCGAAGGTGCATCAGTCACTGCTTTGCGTTCTCCGGGGAGGCAGCTCAGGCCCTGCTGTTCCACTTAACCGCAGTTTCTTCCCCAAATTTCCCAAACTCCCACACAGCCCATTTCACATGTGGAAAGACTGAGGCCCAGAGGGCAGTCTATATACAGCCGTGGCCTTTCTGCCTTACTGGGGGGTCCCAGGCTGCAACACTCTTCTGCACTTTGCCTGGCTAACTCATGTTCATAGTTCAGGTCTCAGTCAAAGGGCACCTCTTCCAGGAAGCCTTCCCTGACCCACTACTGCAACCTGGCTAAACGTCTGCCTCCCCTTCTAAAGGGTGAAACCCTGAGAGCAGGAAGTACCTGGGCTCTGTCTTTCCTCATCTACATTTTGAGCCTGGCTCAGTGCCTGGCACAGGGTCAGAAGCTGATGATGTTTATGAGAGTACACCCAGCAGAATGGAAGGCAAGTGGCCCCAGGACACTGTGGGTAGCCTCCTTCTCCCTGGTCAGGGAAGCAGAAGGTGTGAGGATCCAGGAGGCTGACTTTGTGGTGCCACTGAGGCATCGGGTGGGTCTTCCCCTGCCCCGCCCTGCCTGTGCCTCTCTCAAGTGTCCATCCCACTTCCTGGGAGAATGTTGTGTCTGTAACACAAGGACATGAGTTTGGAGTTAATGCCGGAGATTCCTCAGTTTACTCATTTGGAAAAGTGACGCAAGACAGCCTGTTTGCAAATCACTGTGAGGATTAAGTGATGTAACAGTGAAGTCCCCAGCCCGGGGCCTGGCGTGGAGTAGGTACACACCAGCAGAGGCACACCAGCCACGGTGCCCTGGGGCAGTCACGTGGTTTCTCCAAGCCTCCTTGCCCCACCTGGAAAGGAGGCGTGAGAGCCTACTAATGGGGAGGGTGGTTTAAGGCACACACAGCACAGCTTAGCACCTGGCACCTCGTGGGTGCACTTCCTCCAAGCCGGACACTGTCCCAAGTGTTTGAGATGCTGGTCTAATGTCATTCTCCCAATACTAAGGGTGGTTCCTGCTCCCACCCTGCTGTACCGACAAGGCCCCTCTGCTAGCAAGGGACAGAGCTGCGTGTGGGAGGAGCTGGACTCTAGAGGTGCCCTGGCAAGCCCCTCAGCTGTGCATCCAGCGCTCCCCGAGGCCAGGGAAGATGGGGCCTCTTTTTGGACCCCTTTTGGATGCCTGGCACACAGTAGGTGTACATTGGGGTTTGCTGAATGGAATAGAGGCTGCAGCACCCTGTGTACCGCCCCAGGGCCCTGTGGGTATGAAGGTAAAGGCCTGGGCCCGTCCCTTGGGGGAAGGACAAGCAGGCACCCTCGGTGGGTTGTGGCCAGGCTCAGGCTCTGCACCCTTCCCCAGCCTGGTCTGTTCTTCTGCCTGTGGGACCCCACACGTCCCCTAGAACAGCCTGGCCTCTCCTCTCTGTCAGGGCCTTGGCAACCCAGCTGCGTGTATCCTTGGAGATGAGGCGCTGGGAGCCCAAACACAGGCCGCAGAGCTGTAGGAGGAACGCTTCCCATTCTTCTCTCCCCCACCTCTCCCTGCCCCTGCCATGAGGGAGCTGTGGACTTCCCAGAACCAGGCCTGCTGGAAGGAGCGCATCCAAAAGGAGGCCGCCACTCGAGTAGCCTGGAAGATCAACTGTGGCCACAAGTACCTAAGAGAGGGGACTGTGCCCAGGAAGCAGCTCCAGCAGGCCCCATCCAGGTCAGCCTCGGCAGCAGGTCCGGTGCCTGCCACCAGCTCCTGTGATAGCAAAGAGGTACAGGTTGGATGGCCAGAGACCAGGAGGGCCCAGAACCAGCTTTCCAGGGGAGTGGGTGTCCAGGAGTCCCCACCCAAGGGAGACAAGAGTCTGGGAGGCCCGAAAAGCATCTCTGGGGCCAGGAGGCCAGACCAGGCCAGAGGGCTTAGAAACGGGGCAGGTCTCCCCAAGAACCCTGCAGCTGCTCTTCTAAGGCATCTCCACGATGTCCAAGGCCAGGCCCTATATCTCCAGGCACAGCATCGGCTGAAGCCCGAGGAGAAGTTCCAGTGCCCAATCATGTCATCCTGGGAGTACAACTGGCATGTGGGTAAGGGCCACCACCATCTTGCCATTCCAGGCCTTTGGCAGGCAGGCCCGGCCTCTCTCCCAGCCTCATCCTTCACCATCCTTCACTCCCGGCTCATGGAACTGGATCACCTTCCCCTAAGCACATGGACCTTGAGGATATGCTTAGCCACCTTCCTTTGCACGCTCTGCTCTCTCCACTTGGGATGCTCCTCCTCCTGCCCCACCCTGATGAAATTTCACACATCACCTCCTCTGGGAAATCTTCCAAGAAGCCTCCAAGAAGACTACTTGAGCCCACCTTCATTCTTCTGCAGGTTTTTGAGTCCACAGAAGCACCGGATGCACGGAATCACCATTCCTTGTATATCCATCTGGCCTGGGAAGTCCTTTGGGTTCCAAGACTTCTTACTTAACATTATTCATGCCCTCTCAGCTCCCAGCCTGGGGCTAGTACTTGACTCTGGAATGAATGAGCAAATGAATGAACACGGACTAGGGATGAGAACTTGATTTGGAATCAAGGGGTACGAGTTCAAATCTGGTTCTACCACTTCTGAGTTGTGTGATCTCAGGCAAGAACCTCAATTTCTCTGGGCCTCAATTTTCACATCTGAAAAATGGGGATAACCTAGTATGTATCTTCCTGTGCCATGGGGTTTCAGGAAGTCAAGAGGGAAAGCACTTGGAACAGGAACTGTCCTCAGAAACCCCCTGTGAGGTAGGAACCAAGTGTGATCCCATCATTCAGAATGGAGAGGGAGATCTGGAGTTACTGAGTCCCAGCTCTACCCGGAAATGAGTCACTGAAAAAACACACATGGAATTGGGACTCAGTATAATTAGGAGGCTTAGGTTTGATTTCTGGCTCGTTCATTCAGTCAGTCAATCATTTAACAAATGTTTATTGAGCACCTGATATGTGTCAGACATACTTTTTGTCCCTGGGCATATAACAGAGAACAAGACAGACATGATCCCTGTCCTCACCAAAGGTAGACAACAAACAGATAAATGATGTATGTCAGGCAGTGGTCCACACTACTACAGAGCAGCACTTTTCCATCTTATGCATGAGAATCAGCTGGGGTCTTGGCAAAATGCGGGTTCTGACTGGGGGCAAGGAGTGGGCAGTGATGGGGGGAAATTCTGCATTTCTAACAAGCTCCCAGATGGTGCTGCTGCTGGTGGTCTGTGGACCACTTGAGGTCAAGGGCATAGGAGGAGATAAGTTAAAAGAAGGAGATGGCTGGGAATGGTGGCTCACACCTGTAATCCCAGTGCTTTGGGAGGCCAAGGCAGGAGGATCGCTTAAGTCCAGGACTTTGAGACCAGCCTGAGCAACACAGGGATAACCCATCTCTACAAAAAAAAAAAAAAAATTAAAAATTAACCAGGTATGGTTGTGTGTACCTGTAGTCCCAGCTACTTGGGAAGCCGAGGTGGGACAATCGCTCGAACCCGGGAGGTGGACGTTGCAGTGAGCCTAGATTGCGCCACTGCACTCCAGCCTAGGTGACAGAGTGAGGGTCAGTGTCAAAAAATAAATAAATTCCATAAATAAATAGATAGTCTTTTGAGAGGAAGAGTTCATTCCATACCACTTCCCTTCTGACAGCTAAACCTTGGTTACTCATATTATCTTGATGTGCCTCCCTCCTTCTCTCAGAAACAGTTATCTTGCAGAATCTCAGACACATCGAATGATTGTCCATGGACACATCTGATGTTGGTGCCCACAGCATCTGATTGTCTAGAAGGCCTCGGGCAGGTAGGGAATTCAAATAGTCATCCCTGCACACCGCTCTTTCAAAACCAAGATGCTCATGGGCACGTTTTGTTCAAGCAGGACATCGTGGTACCCTTCCCTCCTTACCTGGACGAAAGGGCAGTTCCTCAGGCTTGACAAAGAAAGCACTGGGCAGACGAATCACTCTTCCCGGGTCTCTAGTGGTCGGCCTCTGAGCTGAGCCCTCTCAGAGCAGCTAGACCACTTAAAACTGCGAATGCAACTATCGTGCGTGGTTTTCCCTTAGCAATCTTGGAAACATGAGCAAGAATCAATGTGGGAATGGATTCCCCAGAGACTCACACAGCAGCCTTGCACAACAGAGCTGCTGGACAAACACCTGCCAGGTTTAATCAAACACCAAATAGTCCCCAGATTCTCTAGAGTGATTTGATTGAATGCAACACATATTGACCCAGCAGCTCCTGCAGGCCGGGCCAAGGCTGAGCTCCTGGGGAATGAGGGGGTCAGATCTTGGCGCTCATAGGACATAGTGAGAAGGGTTGTATGGGGGACAGTGGACACCTTTGGTGCACAGAGGAGCATTCCTCAGGGAGGTCTCTGCCATTGAAACAATGCTCAGAAAGACCTTAGCACAGTGCCTGGCTCTACACATCTGATTTATTTTATTATTAATAATAATTATCTCTATCAGCAGCAAGTCTTCAAGCTGCTTAGAAAAGGACCGTCTGCCACTGGGACAGCCTTTTTCAACTGGGATTCTGCGAATAAATTGAACCCTACAGAAAATGGCGCCAGCGACTCTTTTCTCAATCGCCCCAGGAATGACACCATTCTACAGGCATGGGAAAGAAGCTGATTCATTACAAACAGAGGCTGTCCCCGGATGTTAGGGCTTAATTCTTTCTGGAAAGCCAGTTAAGAAAGGCTGGTGGGGAATTTATTTAGGTATTTAATGAATACCTGTATGATACCTGCAGGCATCGTTCTAAGCCCTACACTGTCCAGTTCGGTAGTCATGATCCAACACATGCCCACTGAGCATTTGAAAAGAGTCTCATCCAAACTGTGACGCACCGTAAGTATGAAACACACACTGAATTTCGAAGATTTAGTATAATGAATGCAAAATTTCTCATTAATAATTTTTATATTGAATTATCTGTTGAAATGCCCATACTTGGATAGATTGGGCTAAATCAGAGGTTGACAAACTTTCCCTATCAAGGACTGGATAGTAAGTATTTTCTTTTTTTTTTTTTTTAATTTATTTTCTTTTTTTTTTTTAAGATGGGGTTTCACCATATTGGTCAGGCTGGTCTTGAACCCCTGACCTCAGGTGATCCGCCCGCCTTGGCCTCCAAAGTGCTTGGATTACAGGCGTGAGCCACCACGCCCGGCTGGATAGTATTTTCAGCTTTGTGGACCACCTGGTCTCAATTATGCAACTACTCAACTCTGCCATTCTAGTGCAAAAGCAGCCACAGACAATACCAAAACAAAAGGGCGTGGCTGTGTTCCGGTAAAACTTTATTTAAAAAAAACAGATGGGCCAGATTTCACCCACAGGCTGTATAGTTTGCTGATTTCTGGGTTAAATAAAATATTAAATATACTAAAGTTAATTTCACTTGTTTCTTTTACTTCTTAAAATATGGCTACCAGAAAATTTCAGATTACATTTTGGCTTATATTATATTCCTATTGGACCAGACTGATGTAAGCACTTTACAAATATTAACTCTAGGGGACGATGCTTTTACTCTGGGAGGTGTGGGGGTGGTGTGTGTGTGTGTGTGTGTGTGTATGTGTGTAGGGTGAGATGTGTGGATTCCAATGACAGCGTAGAGTGGGTGTGGAGTTGGCTCGCTGGCCTGGCTCCCCCACTGCTGAGTGTGGAGGCCGAGTGCAGGCTGGCTTGCGGAGGCTTCCTGCGGGTATCTGGACCTGTCTGAGCCCTTTCTCTTCCTAGAGTTCACCGCAGGATTAAAGGTAAGTTCCCAAAAGGGCCACCAGGTGGTGCTGTCGGACCACTGTCATGATGGCTAGCCCACTGGAAACCCAAGCTCTCCTCCTGGCCCTGCCGTAGGCTTGTGTGGCTTGGGACCTCAGTTTCCTCACCTGTAAACAGGATTAGACTAGACTGAAGAGAACACGAACTTTGAAGGCAGGCAGACCGCGATTTGAATTCTGGCTCCATCTGGGGCCCTATTGTGACTTTAATGGGCCTTAGGCACCTTTGTCTTTATAGATCCTTTCCCCCATAAAAAATATTAAAAATTGTGTTTTACGAGTATATTGGTATAAAGACAAACATGCTATTATTATATTAATTTTTTTCTTCGTCCCCAAAGTTCATGTTTTTCTTTCTGATTCTGAAAGAAATTAACACATTTCCGTGGGTCCTAGGCACGGTTCGGTCTGTGCCTAATGGGTGAGTCACCTGGGTTCACTACTCCCCAGCTGTGTGACCTTAGGCAAGATGTTTAACTTCTCTGGGCCTCATTTTCCTCGACTATAAAATGGAGATGACATCAGACTCCACCTCAGGGCTGTGGTTGGAATTCAGTGAGATGGCCCGAGCCGCAGCCTCTTTGCACGCAGCCCGCCAGAGAAGCCCTTAGCAAATGGCAGCTGTTACTTATTATTACCTTTAAGCACATCTTCAGCTCTAGCCTCTCTGAAACTGCGAAAAGATCTCAGCAGTGAAAATCTCAAAGTAAATATGACTCGGAAAAATAAAACTCCCAGGGTGTTTGGTGTATAGAGTTTCCCAGAGCATAGAGGAGCAGCAGGAGGAGTTTCTGCAAATGATTGACCTCCTCCCACCTGCCATCGGAGAACGGATATGAGGTAGGGACATGGGCTGGTACCACCCAGCCAGAAGCTGAGCAGGCTGGGGAATATATGCCAGGCAGGGAGACCCTTGGGAAAGGGCTGAGTGTGTGTATGTGTGTGTGTGTGTGCACGCGTGAGCGCACACGCACTACACACACGCACACACCTGCATCCATAGATTCTTGTTTCCTTAAATTCTCTTATTTTGACTTAATTTCAGTTGCTTCCTTGAATCCTAAAGATTGACGCCACTGTTGCCAGGGTCTTGGGGACCGTGGGGACCTACTCCTCCTTTGAAATATGATCCAGGTGCAAGTGATGTGGGAATGCTGGCTCACGTGCAAGTGATGTGGGAATGCTGGCGCCGTCAGGGTTATTCAGGTGGAAGCCTGCCCTGATCACGAGACTCAGCAGCTGATGCGAGTGTGGGCCTCTCTCAGCCGCCCTGTTTCCCACCCTCACACCTGCCTGGGCCGGATGCCTTTCCTCTTTCCAAGAGGGACAAGAGATGTGGTTCCCAGTTTGTCGCCATTTTCTAGTTTGGCAACTACTCTTTATACTTGCCTTTATACTTGCCCTCTCCAGCGCAAGGGGGAGATAGGAGCAGGGTTGCTGAATTGCAGGAGCTCCCTTCACCCACCCCACCCCCAGCAGGGTCAGGGTGAAGGTCACTGGGGGAGGGTTTTGGATTGGTGGCAGGAAAAGAGTGTTGACAAGGAAGAGGATGTCACAAGGACAGGAATCGGGACATCTCCGTCCTCAGGCTTACTTGCCAAAATATTTGTCGTGGTGAATGACAAAGAAATGGAATCCTGGCATGATCCGTGTGTGGCAAAAATTAATTCTCCATAACCAAACTAGGGCAACTCAAGAGATTCTCCTGCCTCAGACTTCTGAGTAGCTGGGACTATAGGCATGCAACACCACGCATGGCTAATTTTTTACTTTTTGTTCAGATGGGGTCTTGCCATGCTACCCAGGCTGGTCTCAAACTCCTGGGTTCAAGTGATCCTCACACCTCAGCCTCCCAAAATGCTGGGATTACAGGTGTGAGCCACCGCAGCCAGCCAAGCTTTCGGCTAAACTAAAAGGGTGCCTATGACCAGGGGACACCCCTCTTCCCCAAAAGGCCACCAAAGTTCTGTGGCCAGGCCAGGCCAGGCCACCCACAGGGACAGGGGGTTGTTTGCGGCTCCATTAGGTTATGGGCAGTGAGACATGCTCTGCTCTGTGCCCTCTTGCCTGGCAGAATTTGGCCGGAATAAGAGCTGGCAGATGCCTGTGGCTCCAGTAACCTGCTCCTGGACAGGAGTGGAGGGATGTCTTGTTAGGGAGGAAGCTGCAGGGTGTCAGGACCAAGTGAAAGCCATGGAGAGACTCGTTTAGTGTCTGGCCCTCCTTCCCATTCCTCCCCCAGCCAGCAGGGAGCCCCAAACGCCAGCAGCCAGGGTCCTTGTCCCAGCCATGCCAGCTCTCAGAGCTTGCAGTACTTTGGGGCAGAAGGATGAGCCTCTCCCTCTGGAATAAGCCCATTTATGATTCGCTTGACCTTTTTTTTTTTTTTTTTTTTAACAGAGTCTCACTCTGTTGCCCAGGCTGGAGTGCAATGGCAAGATCTCAGCTCACTGCAACCTCCATCTCCAGGTTTCAAGCAATTCTCGTGCCTCAGCCTCCCAGTAGCTGGGACTACAGAGCATGCCACTATGCCTGGTTAATTTTTTATATTTTCAGTAGAGACAGGGTTTCGCCACATTGCCCAGGCTGGTCTTGAACTCCTGAGCTCAGGCAATCCGCCCACCTTGGCCTCCCAAAGTGCTAGGATTACAGGCGTGAGCCACTGTGCCTGACCTTCTTGACCATTTCGGACCTTGGAAACTGGCAAGTTTCCTGAGACAGTGAGCCCTGGCTCAGAAAAAGGGTGACAGATGTGTAAACAGCCTTGCCATCGCTCCCCCGCCCCGCCGATTCCAATGAGACCTCTGAGGTTAATTGGACATTTGGGGAAGACGGTTTCCCCTGCTTAATCAGGACCCTGTAGATTTTATTCTCCAAGCCAGATGTTACATAATTTTAAGCGTCAGACTTATGGTCTTTTTCTCTTACGTAAAAAGTCACATCATCCCTAATATATTAAAGAAAAAAAACAAGGAGTGGAACCGTGCATATGGTGTGCTATATTTTGTATTTTTAAGGTTACATATGGTGCTCATTTGTGTGCAGACTCTATGGAAGAACATATGAGCTGGGAAAAGGGGCTGTTTCTGAGACAGGAAATTCGGGGATGGGGTCAGGGCACGGCATTCCTTTCCCTGCTTATTCTTCAGTGCTGCTCACACATTTAGCCATGTTCATGTACGACTTGAACAAAGAAACCTCAGGGAAACGAAGCAAAACAAACAAAAATGGGCACCTTGGATACAGGCTAAATGGTACTGTGTTGCTGGACTCCAATGAGGCTCCGTGGTTGCAGAAAGATAAAATCCTCGAGTCTCAGCCAGCCTACTAGGTGTTTGTCACACTGGGGCCCCAAAGACCCCCAACACTGGCCCTGGTGACAAATACAACGTGGTGGGTGTTGCAGTAGAGATAGAGTGCGTGTGGGGGCTGGGGGCACTTGGCCAAGGCTCCGGGATAGGGCAGGGCATGGGGGTGCTGAGCCAAGGGAGAGCATGGGGCGTGCAGGGCAGAGGACATCCTCCTGGAGCAGGGGTTCAGGGTGGGACCTCACAGAAGGTGGGGCTGATACAATACGCCAGATAACCATCATGGTGGCCACGACTGAGCTCTCTCTGATGGTGATGGGAGCCCCTGAAGGATGTATGGGCAAGGGGTGGGACTGAGGGTGGGCTGTGCTCAGATTAGTGTTTCAGAGGCTGACACTGGTGGTTCCTGGGCGGGCTGAGTTGGAGGAGGACAATTCAAAGGCGGAGAAACCAGATAGGAGTGGCCTTTACCCTTCAGCCCTGTGAGACATGGTGGTGGCCTGACTTCAGACAGGAGGGGGCAGATTCTTAAAACAGTTAATTGCCCAAATCACAGGGGGCAGCTGGGGCCTTGGTGTTTCTGGTCATTGCGCGTGGAACAGGACCTCTCATGAGGACTGAAAGCTGATGCTCTCCCCCTCCTGTAGCCTCTGGCGTGACGGGGTTGACAGGGGCAGTGACAGTGGATGGGGCTCTGGCTCAGGACATGAAGACCATCATTTTGGACTACAAATGCCCCTGGTTCCCTTTTGGACAATTCAGGGGACATATGAGACCAAGAGAGACATAACAGATTCTCCTTTCAATTTGGCTCAAGTTAGAATAAATTCAGGTCAAAACACAAAAGCAGTTGGACCAGTCTTGTTACCTAAGTACAGGGAGCAGTTCATATCCAGGGAGCAGACATTTTATTTAGAGGCAAGAAATGGTTAAAAGATGACACCCTTGGATCTAGGAGCGTTTGCTCTTTGTTTTCTTCCTTGGAGTGATAGATTTTTTGCTGTTGGTGAAGGCCCTTGAAGACTGTAGTTTAAATTCAACTGGAAAGTGGTCGCTGACATCCAGGGCCTGTAAGGAGAAAAGGGAGGTAGATTTGGAAATTAGGAGATGCCTGGGAGATGCTTTCATCAGGGATGAGAAAATTCAGAACCAGGGAGGGGAGATGAAATACCGGAAGTCACCCCACAGAACACAGACTGGTGCGCGGCAGTCCAGGATCAGCTCCATCCGAAATGTTAGTAGGGCCTCAAATCACAGAATCATAGAAATTGAGACTCAAGGAATAGTGCCCCATGTTGTGTCTTCAGTAGTGACCACAAAGGGTGACATCAACCCATCGTGTGTGTGTGTGTGTGTGTGTGTGTATGTGTGTGTGTGTGTGTGTGTGTGTGTGTGTGTGTGACAGAATCTCATTCTGTTGCCCAGCCTGGAGTGCAGTGGTGTGATCTCAGCTCACTGCAACCTCCGCTTCCCGGACTAAAGCGATCTTCCCACCTCCCAAGTAGCTGGGACCATAGGCATGCACCACCACACGTGGCCAATTTTTCGTAGAGATGGGGTCTGGCCGTGTTGCCCAGGTTAATCCATTTTTCCAGGGTAGTGGCATAGAAAGACAAGACGGCAGCCTTACCTCCTTTTCAGACAGCTTGTAAGCTTTCTGAAAGTCAAAAACGCTGCTTGACTTGGGAACAACAGAACTGATGATTTCTTGTCCTCTAAGCACAATCCTGGAGCAAGGGGAGAGAAAACAGTTGTGTTAATTCACCCTGTGGATTACTGAGATCAAGCCAAGGTCCGTGTCTGCTGTTTGGAATTGACTGAGCAGCCTGGCCCTTTTATGTGGTGCTCAAAGTGCCTACGACTTTGAAATAGGATCAGTCCCTGCCATGGTTCTGTGGACACCAGGACACTGTCTCCCAGTGAGGGCAACGTCCCTGGTGGAGTAGGAGAAGATTTTATATGACACATGCACACTATCCTATACAACAATGACTTGCGTACTGAGAACGCTGTTCCTTTTCCAATTATTTTTCACTTTTCCTGATTTCATCGTGGAGAAATTCAGGGAGGTGCTGGTTTGTCTTTAATACCTCCCTAAGCTCCTGTGTTAACACAGAGTAGGCTGCCATCTCCGAGCATTCTGTAGGCAAGAGAATGAAGGCAGAATTTAACAATGTGTGATTTTCACCAGACTTAATTTTTAACGTGACCTTCAATTTAAGGCAAATAATGCTGCTTTCTTACTCATGTTAGTATTATAAAATTTCTTTAAAAATTTATTTCAGTACAAAATTATACAAAATTAAGGAATTTAATGAAAAATACTGAGAAAAATCACAGTATATGTGCTTTGCAGTAATGACAAAAAGTGAGAATGAGGTAGTCAAAGGAGTTTTGGAAACAGACTAACATATCCCAAGTTGGGTGATGCAATTGGGGTCCACGAGGTCCTGAGTGACTTACCGAGGAATGGCAAGGTGAGTCAAACTGCCATTTCATGAGTGCCCACTGGGCCTTTCCCATTCTAATTGACAGTTTTGGTGTCTGTATTTGCTAACACCACCACCATGGCTTTTTTCTTTTTTTTTTCTTTTTGAGACGGAATCTCGTTCTATCGCCCAGGATGGAGTGCAATGGCGTGATCTCAGCTCACTGCAACCTCCGCCTCCAGGGTTCAAGTGATTCTCCTGTCTCAGCCTCCCAAGTAGCTGGGATTACAGGTGTGTGCCACCACGTCTGGTTAATTTTTGTATTTTCAGTAGAGACAGGGTTTCACCATGTTGGCCAGTCTGGTCTTGAACTCCTGACCTTAGGTGATCCGCCAGCCTCGGCCTCCCAAAGTGCTGGGATTACAGGTGTAAGCCACCATGCCTGGCCTATGGCTAACTTTTAATTCAGGCCAAATGTAAATTCTTCACATCAGGTTAGAGATTTGTGAAAGCTTTCTCTAAGACTCAGAGAGCCAGGAACGACGTGCTTAAGGCTCCTCTGTTTCTGACTTCTTTTAGGGATGTGCCGGACCCAGTCAGTGTTCATGTGAAGTTTTCCCAGGCTGGTCCAGGGCACGGCCAGGTCCTGGCATGTTTGCATGTTCCCCCAGCACTCAGCACATGAGAGGTGTTCAATAAGTATGTGAACACAGAATGAGGACTGGAATTGAGACCATCTTGTCTAGCTCCATTTTTAAAGCATCATTTTTATGGCTTTTTATTTTCTAAATTTATTTTATTTTATTTTACTTTTGATTTTATTGTGTTGAGACAGGTCTCACTAGGTTGCCTAGGCTGGAGTGCAGTGGCTATTCCCAGGCATGTTGCTCTAAAGCCTTGGATTCCTGGACTCAAGTGATCCTCCTGCCTCAGCCTCCCAAGTAGCTGGGATTACAGCATATGCCACCACACCTAGCCTATGACTTTTTAAAAGCCACAAGAGGCTGGGCATGGTGGCTCACACCTGTAATCCCAGCACTTTGGGAGGCCAAGGCGGGCGGATCATCTGAGGTCAGGAGTTCAAGACCAGCCTGGCCAACATGGCGAAACCCCATCTCTAATAAAAGTACAAAAAATTATCCAGGCATGGTGGTTTGTGCCTGTAATCCCAGCTACTCAGGAGGCTGAGGAAGGAGAGTCGCTTGAACCCAGGAAGTTGCAGTAAACCGTGCCATTGCACTCCAGCCTGGGCGACAGAGCAGAACTCTGTCTGAAGAAAAAAAAAAGCCCCAAGAGTTACACGTGTTGTTATGAAAAACAAATTCAGAGCATCAAAATAAGAAATTAGTCTTCAAAATGTTGCATGTGATCCCACCATCCATTGGTATTCATGTGTATAAAATCAGGATTCTTTTAGTACACATCTTTTTCTAAGTTATTCTGCCCCCCACCTGATCTCCTGTGGCCATGTTGCCTTATGATTCTTGTGTATCATGTTCAATCACTTCCCACTCATTGGCCAAAGGAGAGAGACATGGCGCTGGAGAAGGGACTTGACCTACCCAAGGGCACACAACTGGCATGTGCGTGTGACTGAGTGGCCATTGGCCCAGTTTTGCTGGAAGTCCTTCAAAATAGGGGGTGGGGATGGTCTGGGCACTGAGTCCCCTGTAACTCCCCACCTTGGGTTTCCACTTTGCAAAGTGATGACGTTTGCAAAGGAAACACCAGCCCCAAAAGCTCCAAGAGGAACAAAGGAGGTCATGGGATGGAAATGAAAGCTAGGCCTCGGGACTTGAGAAGTGAAAATGAGGGGCCCAGCAGTTCTCTTGCAGATGGCCAACTCACACTTCCTCGTGGAGGGCTGAGCTCTGGGAACTGTGGCCACCACCTGGGACCAGGCTCCGAGGGGTTTCCCCGCCTGTGGTCCCTGTGATGGAAGATCACTGACATTCACACGCTTCAGGCACTCCCGCCGCAGTCCCCATTGAAAGAGCAAAGATGAAAGCTGTTTGAAAATCAGCTTTTAAAAGCACAGGGAATGCTATGACTTCAACGTACGCATTTGCATTTAGGAATATGTAGCTGAAGCTTTAAACATATAAATACTGTTGCACTAATTGGTCTCATTTTTAGAGTTGTTTCCTGAGGAAATCACAAATACTTGCACAAAATACACATACAGGATATTCATTTTAGCAGTATTTATAACAGCAAACCCTTGGCAATAGCCTAATGCCTAATGATGGGGATCGGATAATAAATTGTGGCAAGTCTTTGTGATGGAACAATTAACAGCCCATGCATGTGATGAGCACTTGCCATATGCCAAGCGTTGTGCTAGCAGCCTGACATGTTATTTTATTTACTCCACGTTGGAGCTTCATGAGTGAGGCGCTATGATAATTTCCATTTCACAGGTAGGGAAATGAAGACACAGAGCGTTTATCTCTTGGTCACAGACATATGAAGTGGTGGCGTCAGGACTTAAATACAGGTCTGTATGACATCGAAGCCAGTGCTTACCTCTGCTAAGCTACCATGCCCAGGGCCACCACCGGGGGTCCTGCGGTGCATACACTGCATGTGGTACCCAGTAGAGGCAGCTAAAATTTAATTGACTCAGCTCTCTACGCGGTGTGTTTTTATTTTTATTTTTTAATTTTTGAGGCAAGGTCTCACTCTGTTACCCAGGCTGGAGTGCAGTGGTGCAATCTCTGCTCACTGCAGCCTCCACCTCCTGGGCTCAAGCAATCCTCCCACCTCAGCCTCCTGAGTGGCTGGGACTATAGGTGTGCACCACCATGCCCGACTGATTTTTGTATTTTTTTGTAGAGAAGGTGTTTCGCCATTTTGCCCAGGCTGGTCTCAAACTCCTGTACTCAAGCAATCCACCCATCAAGACCTCCCAAAGTGCTAGGACTACAGGTGTAAGCCATGGCGCCCAGCCACGTTGCGCCTTTTCTAATGCACGCCACACACTGTGGCGAGCCGGCAGCATCCTGCAGGGTCTTCCTACCTGTCATATGCACAGTTGGTGCTCTTCTTCACCGTGGTGTCCTCTTGGTCCCCGATCAGCCACACGAACCTGGGGTCGGTCCTCAGGCGGATGTTCTTCCAGGCCTTCTTAGGGACGTAGCTGCAGCCGGCATTGAAGTCACCCATGAAAATGAAATTCTGAAAGACAGGATTTGGAACGGTCACCTGGTGGGTGCTGCTGCAGAATGCTTTCACCCAGGACTCCAGGAAAGACTCCGCCTCCAGGCCCAGTAAACAACAGGGTCTGTCGTGGGCTGAATCCTGTCTACCCCCTGCTCCCGCCCCGGCCAAATTCCTATGTTGAAGTACTAACCCCCAGCACCTTAGAATGCGACTGCATTTGGAGCTAGAACCTTTAAAGAGAGAATTAAGGTAAAATGGGATCATATGGGTGGGCTGTAATCCAATATGACTGGCGTTCTTATAAAAAGGGGAGATTAGGACACAGAAAAACGGAGTGAAGACCATGTAAAGACACTGGAAGAAGACGGCCATCTACAAGCAAAGAGAGAGACCCCCAAAGGAAACCCCACTGCCGGCTCACCTTGATCTGGGACTTCCAGCCTCCAGAACGGTGAGGAACTCACTTTATTGTTTGAGCTACCCAATCTTTGGTACGGCACTTGGTTTTGGCAGCTCTAGCAAATGAATACAGGGTCTTTAAAAATTTCTTTTCGCCGTTTAAAATTGAGTCACAGTTTTGATGAGTCAATGACAGGCGAGTGTGTACCAGGGAGGGTGTTGGTAACGGGAAGGAGGAGGTTTGCTGTTCTTAGTTACCACATTTCCATAATTCAGCATGCAGTTAGGTGGGGATTTAAAGAATTCAGTGAATCTATTTCCTTACATCTTTTGTCTCTGGCTCGAACTACTGTAGGGTATAAACATATGAGTGAATCAACGCCATTTGTTTCCAAGCAGGAAAAGTGAATTTGGGTGGTGTATTGACAGTCTGGTCATCACTTTTTCTCTTCTATTGTTTTGAAGCTGGAAACTTATTTCTGTGAAAATTCAGTCCCTTGAGGAAGTGGGAGGTATCTTCAGGGAAGGGGACCATTGAGTGAGTTGTCCACCCCCACCCAAGGCCACCAACAGAAACTTTCTATCTTGGAAATATTTTTCCCTGCCTGGCTCTTGGAGCAGAATCGTCAACATTCTATAATCTAGAGGAAGTGCCAGATTTCCTTGTTTGTGTTATTGTTTGGTGGAGCATTGCTGACTTTAGAGTTTTCTTCAAGAACATTTCATTTTGACCTTGGTGATCACGATTTTCCCCGTGATTGATGCGTTCAGCTGAGGATGGTTGTCTTCCTTAACTTCAGTGATCACCAGCTTCTGCTAATACAGACATGATTTGCTGAGCGTTCACTATGTGCCAGGCCTAGCGTTAGGTGTTTTTAAATTTACACTTCACAGCAATAAACAATAGGAGGTAGAAGGGCCCACCGACCTCTGTAGAAACAGGATTGAGAGATTCAGTAACCTGCTCTAGGCCACAGGACAGGGAGGTTCAAGTGGTGACGTCAAGAGTCACACCCCGGTCTGCTTCACTGAGGCAGTTTCCCTCTTCTTCACTTTTAAGGGACTGATGCCTCCCCACAGCCCAACACTCAATGGATGCTCAATACATTTTTGTTGAATAAGTGAATGATTTCATAATTTTTGGAAAGAATGAATCTTCCTTTTGACCTATTTATTATTAAGCAATGAAATACACCCTGGTCTTTTCCATGCCCAGCTCTGATCCCAGGACTATGTTCACACTTTTATTTGATTCATTTTGCACTTTGAGCAGCGGAACTCAGGAGGAGGAAGGGGGATCCCAGGAGTCACATTCCGAAAGGAGAAAAGAGAAATACAGAAGAAGAACCCGGGGGACACTTCCATATTTGCCAAGAGCTTTCACAGACCCTCACAGCCACAAGTGGTGCATCTCTCTCTTCCAAAAGTGGAAAGAGCTGAACCTATAGGGATGGCAAATGTGTGCCCCCTTCCGTGAAAACGGCACCCCAAGTTTCTTTGGGAGACCACCCATCTCTCCTCCACCTGAAACGATGAGTTTTGGGGTGGAGCTGGGGCAGACACAGATTTAACCAATCAGAGTATCTCAACCCGTGATCACAATGATTGGTTCAGGGATGAACATATGACCCAGTCAGAGCCAATGAGACTCAATCCCAGAGTATTTGTTGCATTGTGGGAAAGAAAATGTATCAGTTGGTCTGGAGGCTGCTGGTGGCCATCTTGCCATCCCATGGGTGGAGGCAACCTGAGAATGGAGCCACACAGAGGAAAGGGGGACCAGGAGATGGAAAGGAAGAGACAAATCAAGCCCTGATTACCTTGTCTGAGCCCTGGATCCAGCTATGCCTGAACTACTCCTGGACATTTCAGTTACACAAATCAATCAATTGCTCCTTCTTTTCATGAGCCATGTTAAGATTCTGCCGCTTGCAGCTGAAACAATCCTGACCTGTCTATGCCTCAGGCTTCTCAATTGCAAAATGGGAACGAGAAAGGTACTGTAGCTACCTCAAGGGATTATTGGGAGGATTACATAAACTTGTCCATGTCAAGCCTCAGCACTAGCTATTCAGTCAGTAAATGTTGGCATCTGTTATTAATGGGAAAGTGTGGAAATTCCCAAGGCCTACATGCGGGTACCCAGGCAGATTTAGCAAGAGGGATATTTAGGGCTGAAGAAAGGCCTTAAAGGAGGCTGTAAGTGGTGGCGGCCTGCACATGCCCTGCCCCTCCCCCCCCGGAGAGGTACTCAGGCACCCACTCAGGCAGCAGAGCCTGCCCCTGCTACATGGGAAAACGGCTGACATAGCGGTCGTCACCTCTGCCTTCCAGCGGTGTTTCACGTCCATATAGACATTAACCAACTCATCGATCTCTTTAACAGATGTCTCTGGAGTGGTGTGCAGGGGGACAATCACGAAGTCTTTGACAACTGAGGAACAGGAAAGAGGCAGAGGTCACACACGTCCCCTGTCAAGGTCTCACGAACACTGCTGGAGGGAAACAGGCTCTCCCCTCCAGAAGGCACGGGCTGCATTGTCTGTTTCCTCAGTTCCCAGAGGGTCCAGCCAGTGGCAGAGATTTTAATGATATTGGAGTCATTAGGCTGCCTGTTTTTAGTACATGAAAGACTCATTTCTCCCACTTATCCTTCATGGCTAGGGGAAAGTTGCTAGATTATGTTCCATACTGCATTGTGGGTGCTTTTATTTTCCTATTTGTGTGTGTGTGGCAAATCTGTATTTTCCTTTGTTTCTGATGTATTTTATCCCTCTTCTTTCTTTTTTAATTGACAGGTAAAAATTGTATATATTTATGGTTGTATTTGCTGCCTTTTTTTAAGGTTTTCTTTTCTTTTTTGAGATGAAATTTTGCTCTTGTTGTCTAGGCTAGAGTGCAATGGCGCAATCTCAGCTCACTGCAACCTCTGCCTCCCAGGGTCAAGCGATTCTCTTGCCTCAGCCTCCGGAGTAGCTGGGATTACAGGCATGCGCCATCATGCCCAGCTAATTTAGTTTTTTGTTTTCTTTTTAGATAGAGCTGAGGTTTCTTCATGTTGGTCAGGCTGGTCTTGAACTCCCGACCTCAGGTGATCTGCTTGCCTCGGCCTCCCAAAGTACTGGGATTACAGGGGTGAGCCACAGTGCCCGGCCTATTTTTGGCTTTTTAAAAATAATAAACCTGTTTGGTGTTTGTACTAAGGAAAAAAAATTTTCTGTTTCTTTTCTTTTTTTTTTTCCAAGATGGAGTCTTGCTCTGTCTCCCACGCTGGAGTGCAAGGGCGTGATCTCAGTTCACCAAAACCTCTGCCTCCTGAGTTCAAGCAATTCTCCTGCCTCAGCCTCCGGAGTAGCTGGGATTACAGGCACCCACCACCATGCCCCGCTAATTTTTTGTACTTTTAGTAGACACGAGGTTTTACCATGTTGGCCAGGCTGGTCTTGAACTCCTGACCTCAGGATCCACCTGCCTCAGCCTCCCAAAGTGCTGGGATTGCAGGCATGAGCCACTTTGACCAGCTGCAAATTTTCTAATTAAAAAAAATTGGCTGGGCACAGTAGCTCTCGCCTGTGATCCCAGCACTTTGGGAGGCCAAGGCGGGTGGATCACCTGAGGTCGGGAGTTTGAGACCAGTCTGACCAACATGAAGAAACCCCATCTCTACCAAAAATACAAAAAAAAATTAGCCAGGCATGGTGGCACATGCCTGTAATCCCAGCTATTTGGGAGGCTGAGGCAGGAGAATTGCTTGAACCCGGGAGGCGGAGGTTGCAGTGAGCCGAGATTGCGCCTCTGCACTCTAGCCTGGGCAACAAGAGAGAAACTCTGTCTCAAAAAAAAAAAAAAAAAAATTGAGGCTTGGCAGTTTGTACTCCTTTTGTAATTAAGAACAAAAATTCTGCCTGTAATCCCAGCACTTTGGGAGGTCAAGGTGGGTGAATCACGAGGTCAGGAGTTTGAGACTAGCCTGGCCAACATGGTGAAATTCCGTCTCTACTAAACATACAAAAAATTAGCTGGGCATAGTGGTGGGCACCTGTAATCCCAGCTACTCGGGAGGCTGAGGCAGGAGAATCGCTTGAACCTGGGAGGTGGAGGTTGCAGTGAGCCAAGATTGTGCCAATGTACTCCAGCCTGGGCGACAGAGTGAGACTCTGTCTCAAAAAGAAAAAAAAAAGTTCCAAAAAGCTATTTAAAAATTAGTGTGGTCTTCACGAAAGACTTTTGTGCAGTGTCTGAAAACCTTCCCCCACCACTGGAGGACCAAGAGAGCCTGAGTGTGGCAATGTGGGTGAGCCTCAGAAGCCATGCCTGGACCACCTGCTAACAGCAGCTGTCGCCTTCTGAGCACCTCCTCCTGGGACTTCCCCTCATTCTCAGCCTGGATCCCCCTCTTACCTCAAGAGGCAAGGGCTGTGGGACGGTCACTGTTCAAGTCACACAGAGAGGAGCCAGGACTCAGCCCAGCAGGCTGCCTGCAGCACCTCATGTGCCCTCATCACTGGCTCTCCTCCTCAGGCCTCCCCTGCACTCCCCCATCCTCTTTTGGTCCCCTTAAACACTCCAGACTCCTTCCCACTTCCCGTTTGTTCACTGTGCCCTCCACCTGGAATGCCCTTACTCTAGCCCTCTGTATGGCTGGCTTCTTCAGGTCACAGCCTGGTGTCACCTCCTCTGTCTTATCTGGTGCCCTCAACAGAGCCTGGCACATAGTAGGTACTGAAAAAATATTTGATCCTTGACTCCATCAATCATTGCATAGTGGTTAACATGGGCTTGGGGCCGGCAGATGGCTTGAGCTCAGAGGCTCAAGAACAGCCTAGGCAACATGGCAAGACCTCATCTCTACAAAAAATTTAAAAATTAGCTGAGTGTGGTGGTGCATATCTGTAGTCTGAGCTACTTGGGAGGCTGAGGTGGGAAGATTGCTTGAACCCAGAAGGCAGAGGTTGCAGTAAGCCAAGATCATGCCACTATATTCCAGACTGGATGTCAGAGCAAGGCCCTGTCTCGAAAACAGAAAACAAAAAACAAAAAAACTTGAGCTCCTGAGGTGGTGACCCGCGTTACAACCCTGGCCTGTCTGTTTCAGTAGCTGAGTGACTCCACACCTTTTTAAACCTCAGTTTCCTGAAATGTAAAATGGAAATAATCCACTCCCAACCTTGTAGTCATTGCAAGGATTACGGGAGGCTGGCACTGAATCAGGGGCCAGTGCAAGTACTGTCGTTAGAGTTGAGGGAGCAATCCATTTGGATTTCCTTTGCCCCTGCAGCCTGTGGAGGAGACTGCGATGCAGTGACTGGAGGGAGAGCGGACCTCTAGGATAGGGGTTCCCCTAACCCATAACTTGGATTTTTTTTTTTTTTTTTTTTTGAGACAGAGTCTTACTCCGTCACCCAGGCTGGAGTACAGTGGTGCGATCTCGGCTCACTGCAACCTCTGACTCCCTGGCTCAAATGATTCTCCTGCCTTAGCCTCCCGAGTAGCTGGGATTACAGGTATGTGCCACCACACCCAGCTAATTTTTGTATTTTTAGTAGAGATGGGGTTTTATCAGGCTGGTCTCGAATTCCTGACCTCAGGTGATCCACCCTCCTTGGCCTCCCAAAGTGCTGGGATTACAGGCATGAGCCACCGTGCCCGGCGAGGATTTTTTAAAAGGAAGGAGGGGCTCAAGCTGTTGCCATTAAGATGGGAACCGGCACGATCTCCATTTAAAAAATAATAAAATAAAAAGGAAGGAACAGTTGTACTTGACAGGGCCAAGGAATTGCAGAAAATAATTTCCATGAGCCTAAATGCTCCAAAGAGAGTGGAGCTACCACTGATTCCAGAAAGTGGGTTCCGGGCTGGGGAGGTCTTGAGTCATGGCATTCTGAGAAGCGAGCCTGGTGCCATCACACTGAAATGCATCGTCTACGTTGAGGTATCAGAAGCGATGCACAGTCGCATCCAGCCTAATGCCTCCCTAATGGGCTGCATAAACCTGAACTCATGAACAAGGCTTCTGTGCGTTCATGGGGCGTTGGGGAGGTCCCAGACAGAGGGGCCTGTGGGTCTTACCAGTGTGGGGTGACTGGAACCAGACCACAAAGGGTTCTCTGGAAAACACATCTGCGTCTCCATCCTGATAGTCATGGTACTGATAGCTCCTCTTCACAGACACCAGCTTTTCCCTAAAATAAAGAAAAGGAAGTCCTCTCAGCTGAGTCAGCCCTTTTCTTACTCCTTTCACGAAGCAGAGACGTAGGGTCCCACAGCTTTCATAGAATACAGAGCAGGCGCAAGCACGGGATGGTTTGCATGAGAACAAGGCTGAGTCAACTCTTCTCAACAGCCAGGTACCTGTTGAGAAGCTGGGAGCTGAAGCCGTACTAATTATCTGTGGCACCCACAAGTGAATGTTCAGACTTAAGAAATTACTAGTAAGGCTGGGTGCGGTGGCTCACACCTATAATCCTGGCACTTTGGGAGGCCGAGACAAGTGGATCACAAGGTCAGGAGTTCGAGACCAGCCTGGCCAACATGGTGAAACCCTGTCTCT
>CAUYLG010000511.1:0-55838 GCA_963573385.1 Cacajao melanocephalus
TGTGGCTCCTCCGCCGGGAATCTCCTAGTCTGTGGGCAACAAGAATTCGTCTGAAAGTGCGGCGTCCACTCGCTCTCTGCGCTTTCACTGGGAGCTACAACCCTGAGCTGTTGTTAATCGGCCATCTTGGATCTCTCTCAAGACAAATATTTTGAGTTACTTTTTTTTTTTTTTAAATCATCAAAGCCAGATAGTTCAGTGTGAATCTTTTTAATTAAAAAAATTTTTTTTTCTTTTTTTTTAAGAGATGAGTTTTGCTCTTGTTGCCCAGGCTGGAGTGCAGTGGCATGATGTTGGCTCACCGCAACCTCTGCCTCCCAGGTTCAAACGATTCTCCTGCCTCAGCCTTCTGAGTAGCTGGGATTACAGACAGGCATGCACCACCACGCCTGGCTAATTTTGTATTTTTAGTAGAGACAGGGTTTCTCCATCTGGTCTTGAACTCGACCAACCTGCCTCAGCCTCCCAAAGTGCTGGGATTACAGGTGTGAGCCACCGCCCCTGGCCTTATTTGTTTTATTATTTTTTAGGGACAAGGCCTCACTATGTTGCCTAGGCTGATCTTGAACTCCTGAGCTCAAGCAAGGCCACCTCAGCCTTCCCAAAGTGCTGGGATTACAGGTATGAGCCACTGCGCCCAGCTGTAGTCTTTTTTTTTTTAAATGGTAATTCCACTTCCACCCTTGTTGCTTGTAAATTAGTTTCCCATAGCACACTGCTAGGAGCCAGAATTCATAATGTTGGGAATGTGGTGAAGAGAAGAAAATGAAAGAATTTGACCTTGGAAAGTAAGATACAAAGTCAGAAGCAAAGGGAGATAGATAGGGAGTTTTCACCCATGATGCCACATAAGGCCACAGTTTTGAGGAATTCTGACCTATATACTTCTTTAGTCTCTTGTGAGAACTTTGGGGTGGGATGAGGAAAGGGAAAGGAAAAGGGCATTAGAGTATTGATCTTCCCTGTAAGCTCCTCAGTACCCTCTAAATGCCCTCTTGAGGGCAGAATGAGAGTCGAGATTCATCATGTATATTAACCACTCAGATTATTTTATTTTACTTAGGGGAGCATATTTCCAGCTTTCAGAAAGAATTGCTTTATGCTGTTTTTCCTTATTTCACAAGCCCATTGGCATAGAGGTAGTTCAGAATTAAGCCATTTCCCTATAGACTAGTTGATGCAGTTGAGATACCAGCCAGCTTTAGTAAGCTTACTATAATTTTAAGTTTAGAGCAGTTGGCAGGGTGTTCAATATGTAAAGCACTGAATCCTCTTTTCTTCATTATCCCAAACCATTCCTTTTATTTGTATTATTGTTTTAATGAATTATTGGATCCTGCTGTTCTCTTGGTGTAATGTTTCATTTTTTAGAATGCTGATAGAGAACATCTCTGCTGCCAAGAAAAAAAAAAAACACCCCTGTCCTACAGGAACTACACACACTGAATCCATATGTGGCTGTTGTGTTGCTGGGGTCTAAAGGAAAGGTTTGGGGTTTAGACCGAGTTTGAAACCTCTTCATTCTACAACATTCTTTGCCTATACTTAACTGTACCTTTGATGCACTGCAGACCTCATGCATGTCCTACATACCCTCCTACCAGAGAGGGAGTTAAGTCAGTCTCTTTTTTCCTTACTTTATATACTGACCATCGGGTCTTAATGCTGAGCCCCTAGAACAGCAGATGGCAACTAAGTGCTTGACTGTTACTACTAAGCTTGGCTTACCCTTGGCTCTCAAACACCTGTCAGGCTGCTTTTTAAAGCAAAAAGCCTTTTCTGAAGTTCACTGTTCTTCATGACTTTATGGGACTGACTTCAGTTGATAAAACCTACATAGAGAGTGTGAAGTTTTGACAATATTCTTTTTTTTTTTCTTGAGACAGAGTTTCACTCTTTTTGCCCAGGCTGGAGTGCAATGGCACTATCTTGGCTCACTGCAACCTCCGTTTCCGGGGTTCAAGCGATTCTCCTGCCTCAGCCTCCTGAGTAGCTGGGATTACAGGTGCATGCCACCATGCCCAGCTAATGTTTGTATTTTTAGTAGAGATGGGGTTTCTCCATGTTGGTCAGGCTGGTCTTGAACTCCCGACCTCAGATGATCTGTCCACCTCAGCCTCCCAAATTGTTGGAATTACAGGCGTGAGCCACCGTGCCCGGCCAGTTTTGATAATATTCTTTGCATTCCATATAGAAGCATAATACAAGAAAAGGATATAGCGCTGTGTTAATTTTCTCACTTCTTCATTTGCAAGGTTCTGGAACATTATAAGGTTTTCACATTTGCATTGATCGTATTTGTCTTCCAAAGGGCTTCCTGAGAAAACAGATGGAAAGTGTTCACCTCTACAATCCATCAGACTTCCCAGACGCTTAATAATAGGAATGAATCAGCATATGAAGGAAACCATAATGAAAGAAATGTTCCACTTTTTCCATGCAGCCAGATCCAGTAAAGTAAATACCAGGAAAGGGCTGTATATGCTTCCAACACTGGAAGTGGCCCTTATTGTGGATTAGTGGGGAACACTACTTGAATTTCTTTCAGTTTATTTTTTAGTTCTCATTTTACTTAAGTTCTTTCTTTTCCTCTATCCTATTTTCTACTTCCTTCTTTCCTTTCCTCCTTAAAGCTAAGGTTGGAAAGCTGAAAGGCTGAAATCAAGTTACCTTTTAGTAGTATTTTACTTGGAATTACCTGAAGGTTTTGTTGAATGGGAAAGCCTTTGTGTAGACCGTAAAAGATTGTCTTCTTCAAACAAGTATCTGTGTTGCACTGCAAAATTAGAACAGGAAAGTAGGTCTCGGATATTTATGGTGACTGGCTCAGATTCTGTAAAGAGAAAGAAAACTGCAATCAAACCTGCTTAACGCTTTGCTTATAAAACAGCCATCAACAGAGTAAGGTACTTGGTATTCCTAGCACTTAGTACAGAACTTTACTTTGGGACATACTGAGGCAAAAAGACTGTTACCTTCAGTGGAACAAACAAAACCAGCTGGGCACAGTGGCTCATGCCTGTAATCCCAGCACATTGGGAGGCTGAGGTAAGTGGATCACTTGAGGTCAGGAGTTTGAGACCAGCCAGGCCAACGTGGTAAAACCCCCGTCTCTACTAAAAATACGAAAACTAGCCCAGCATGGTGGGGGGCGCCTGTAATCCCAGCTGCTTGGGAGGCTGAGGCAGGAGAATCACTTGAACCCAGGAGGTGGAGGTTGCAGTGAGCTGAAATTGCATCACTGCACCTCAGCCTGGGCAACAGAATGAAACTCTCAATAAATAAATAAATAAACACCATCACCTGAAATGCTAGTTACCAAATATGGCTTAATGTAAGAGTAAATGTTAACTATCTTTTGAGGGAAAAAAAGGCCTTAATTATATACTTTGAACATACTTACATTTACTTCTTTACAACTTTTATCTAGAGGGAAATCATGGTAGAAGCACCCACCAAAATTTCTGAAAACACTGCCTTCAAAACTGTACCTGTTGGCTGTTGGACCCTTTTTGGCAGTTCCCCTGCTGGAGAGTCTTGTCTTCCATCAGAGTCTTCTAGAGCTGAGCAGAAAAAGATGACCAAAAGGAGTGACCGTTGTCCACAGGCATGTGTGTGTTCTTCAGGAAGTTGGTCCTAGACAACCTCCTTACCTACCTGCCATAACCTAAGGTTTTTCGGTTTTGTTTGGTAACACCAAAGATTCAAAAAAGCAGTTGGTTACCATGATACCTGTGACCACTCTAGGGCAATTCTGTCTTGTAAAGAGAAGCCTGGACCCCTTAAATATATCTTAGTTAAGAATGCTTTCAAATCTGTCACGTCTAGAAAGTGGGGCAGAAAAAAGGTGAAGTTGTTGAAGGATTTTAGTTGCATGGCAGCAGCTCCACATGAGCCATTTTAACTTGAATGGAACAATCAAGAGGCAAAACGTTCTCTACTCACAGAAATCTGAAAGGCCTTCCCTCCCTGTTCCCCCTCATCTCAGGTTCTTTCCTTTAGAGGAGTGAGACACAGCACTTAGACTGGGATCTAACTGGTGAACCAGGGACGTGAGTACGGGAAAAATAGGCAGAACTGCTATCCATAAGTATATCTGGCACAATTAGTAAACTGGAGAAAAACATGCATAACACGATCTGAAGTCTAAATGGTAGTCTAATAGTCTGTAAACAAGTAGTCCACGCAGAGAGGCGTTAATTTTAACAGTGGACTTGGAAGGACTACTGTCCCTTTCCACTCCAATCATAGGCATATTCTGAAATTGCACCTCAGCTCTCCTGATTTATATAATGATTGATTTTTAGCTAAATGATCATTTCTCTTCGGTGTTTGAGGATGAAGCATGCTGTCAAAACACTTACCACACTGCTCTCAGTGCAGAGTGAGTGCTCAAGCAATGGTAGCTATTACTTTTGTCTCCCCCACCCCATTCCCCCCTTTTTTTTTTTTTTTTTTTTGAGACAGGGTCTTGGCTTTGTCACCCAGGTTGGAGCACAATCATGGCTCACTGAAGCCTTGACCTCTGGGCTCAAATGATCCTCCCGCCTCAGTCTCCCAAGCAGCTGAGACTACACGTGTGTGCCATCATGCCTAGCTAATTTTTAAATTTTTTTGTTGCCCAAGCTGGTCTCGAACTCCTGGGCTCAAGAAATCCTCCCACCTCAGCCTCCCAAAATGCTTGGGTTACAGGTGGGAGCCATGGTGCCCAGCCCTTCTTTTTGTATTGTTTCTAGGCATTGCTGGCCCTGCCCATGAGGGAGGCACTTTTTTTGGTTGAGAATTTATCACTGAAGAGTTCATGCTCCTGGCCAGATGCGGTGGCTCACACCTGTAATCCCAGTACTTTGGGAGGCTGTGGTGGGTGGATCACTTGAGGTCAGGAGTTTGAAACCAGCCTGGCCAACATGGTGAAACCTCGTCTCTACTAAAAATACAAAACTTAGCTGGTGTGGTGGTAGATGCCTGTAATCCCAGCTACTTGGGAGGCTGAGGCATGAGAATCACTTGAACCCAGGAGGTGGAGGTTTCAGTGGGCTGAGATTGAGCTACTGCACTCCAGCCTGGGCAACAGAGACTCCATCTCAATAGAGTTCATCCTGCTCTGTTTGCTGAGGTCTTCGGTGTAAGCTCTAGTACCTTCACAGATGCCTTTCTTGAGTTTTTCACTTATCTCATCCATTGTGCTGAAGTCTTCGGCATAGAAAAGATGCTTGTCTGTGGGCTCAGAGGCAATCTCTTGTAGTTCCTCCTCAATGGCTTTTCCTACCCCAACAGCATACATAGTGATATCTAGGGTGCAGAAAAAATTAAGGGCAAGTTAGTTAGAGTTGTGTTCCCAGGGTCTAGAAGTTGTGTGTTCTGCACCCAGAGCCAGCTAGATGTTAAGTGGTATGATTTGAAGGGTCCATACCAACCTTCCTTTTTACTTTTCCACCATTTTTATTTTGGTCTTATGAGCAAAAGGGAGGGATCCAAGAGAGAAGTGAGGTACCTGGGAGAGGCTGGGGAGCTAAACTGCTAACCTGTTTCTCAGCTCTGGGCTGGGCCATTTCACCAATCTGCAACTTCCCCCTGAATTAGCCTTTTCGATTCAACGAAAAGAGCACTATCTTATGGCAGTCTCTTCTGGAAGAATTCTAAGAATCAAGTCAATTTATTACCTAATAACCTAGTTTCTAACTCAAAGCTACAGGATAGGAAACTTAAGTGACCTGGAGCCAAGTGAAGCTGCTCTTTGCCTACCTCTCTTAAGACGACACACCCTTGTGAGGAAGTGCTAAGCGGAAAACGAGAATCTGCAGACCATTGGAAACCTTAATTTCAGGAAAAAAAACAAACCTAAGATCAGCCTTAAATTTCTGCTTCAAAAGCTTTTCTTACATCAATCACTAGATTCCCTTCCCTTATATACTCTTCATTTGAAAGTAAAACACAGTAACAATTATATTCTGCTTGAGTCCAAACATTTTTCAGCACTAATAACTTATTCTAGCTAATTTTTAGACTAGATTCCTAAAAATGCACTTAAAAATGGTTCTTCAAGACAAGGGGCAAGAGTTACGATGCCTTGGTCTAAATCTATGTAAGTTCAGCATATTTGTCTGGGAGGCCAGTGATTTTATGCACAACTTCCTAAAAAGGATAACTACTATTTTAAGATTGTTTGTTATACATAAGAGTAGTTAAATTCATATGAGGATGTCACCTCAAATAAATCCTGTTGATTCAAGAATCAAACATCTGTTTCTCTACCAACTGCCTTTGGGTAATGTGTAGAAATTTGGAGCAAAGTGTAAGCTAGATTAGTCTCAGTGAGACTGTCTCTGAAGACCAAGATACTTCCCCTAATTCTTTTTAAGAGTGCAGGCTAGGGGGCCTATGAGTTTGACATGAGCTCTAGCAATCTAGGCTAGTGTGAACAGCCAGTTTCACAATCTATCCAGATGATTCAGGGCAGGACACTTTGTGGCTACCACTCTCAGGCTAGAAAAAGAGGAAGGTAAGCAGTATCAGTAAAATGACCTCCTTAACAAAGAGAGCAGTGGAATGTGGATGTGAACCAGCCTTTCTGTGAGGAGGAACAGAGTTCACTAATGGGACTGCCAGCACTCTCACTCCTTTGTTCATTCACCCAGCAAGTAGTTGTCACACTTCTACTGTGTGCCAGGCCTGATCTAGGCACCAGGTCCATAAAGTCTTGGGTGAGGCCTTGATCTGTGCATACCTTATTTCCTCTTACAGGACTTGGTAAAGCAGTGTGTCCTCAACAAGTCCTTAAAGAAGGTGGCTTTCAAGCAAACTACTCCACAACCTCAAGTTTTCTTATCTCCCTCAGGGAATCTAGAAATTTCACCATAAACTGTCTCTACCAATCATCCTAGCTTTTGGGTTTCCTTTAGCCACGGGTCATACTCCTCAAGCACACTTCACATCTGTACAATTGAAGTAACCCTCAGGTCAGGAAAACCTCAGAGAAGAGTCTAGGCTTTACTAAGCTACAAGACCTTAGAGTTATAATCTCTTCCATTTGATTTTCTGAAAAGCTAACTTTGCCTCCTGCAAACACAAGAGGATTATCAATCCTAAGGCTATTGCATTTTCAGAATGTTCGCTTGAAGTATTGGTTAAAAAATACATGCATATATACATATAATCAGTAAAAGTTCCCACCAGGAACATTTTAACAAGCTCTTCAGGTGATTCTAGAGCAACCAGACCAGTGTTTCGGAACTGTTGTGTATTTGTGGTTGAATAGTATGTGCTGGGTGATTCTCGCACTGGAGATCACACACTGGCTAGTAAATCACAGTGAGATTACCCGTCTGTGGTCAGTTTAGCCTAATCTAGTTGCCAGACTCCTTCTTATTTAACTCCTGTGGGGTCCCGTTAAGGCCTCTAGGTGGCAGGGTAGTAAAGGTGTATAATGGCAGTGGCCAGGAGGCCTTTCTGTACCCTCAAAGAAGGTTACCCCTGTGGCCTGAGACCCCGAGTGAGTTTAAGAAACCTTGAGTGGTGTAAACCGCGCCTCCACCCCGTATTACCATTGGCCTTGGCTTTACTGGCCCACTCGGAGACGTCATCCTGAGCCCGTCCGTCTGTGAACACGATGGCCACTCTGGGCACCCTTGTGGAGAGGGGCCTGGCCCCTTCTCCTTGGGTAAAACTTCTCTCAAACATGTGTTTCAGGGCCAGCCCAGTCATAGAGCCCTTTCCCATGTATTTCATGTGGGCCACGGCTTTTTTCATGTCTTTGGCTGAGTTGAAGTTTCTCAGGGTAAACTCTGTGCGGACCTGCGTGGAATACTGGAGCAGCCCCACTCGAGCGGCTTTGGGGGAAATTGTCAAGGAATCTATAATTCCGGTGACAAACTGCTTCACAACCTCAAAATTTTCTTCTCCAAGACTCTTGGATCCATCGATCACAAAGACCAGGTCAATTGGGCCTTCAGTGCATCCTACAAGAACAAAAGGAAAGTTGACATAGTTAAATAAAAAGTCATTTATGCACAAGAGTAGAATAAAATGATGCTTCAGTTGGAGACATAACCACTTTGGGGAACCAGTTGTGTTCTTTAGATAATACACAGGACAGATGAGGTGTTGGGAAGGCCACAGGCAATAGCTTTCATATGTGCTTCTGTGTTTGGCTTGTCATATTGATAAAAATAGTATTTTTTACAAGCAAAACAGCAGATGTATAATTGTGTAGGAAACCAAGTCTACATTGTACCCTGGAACACTGACAGCCAGGTCTGGGAGGAGCTGGGTGTAGAGTACACTGAAGAGTCTAACAATACCCAAAAGACTACTAGAACCTTACTCCAGGAGGGTGATAGCACCCTAGCTGGCATTCTGACAGACAATGGAAAAGATTTCTTCAGCTCAGGGGCTCCAGCGATCCTCTGCCAGGGAACTTTCCTAGTAACTCAGCTTGTATTGCTTTCTATCTACGCCTAACACTACTCATTTATTTAACCAAAAATTTATTGAGTACCTGGTTTGTACAAGGCAGTGGGCATAGCAGGATTGCAATAGTGACCAAGACACAATCCTTAACACCAAGTTGCTTACAATCTAATGTACTCTATGTGGTGTTCCACATTGTACAATAATTATTTAATGATGTGTTTCCTCCTCCAGTCTGTGAAGTTCCTCCTCAGCAGGAAATGTGTTTCATTCATTTTTGTGTCCCCTCCATACCTGGCACACGAAAGGTATTCAGCAAATGTGTGGTGACAGAGTAAGTGAATGAGGTGATGTCCATTGGGTAGCATACCTGTAAGTACCCTACTGACCTATTAAAACTTACAAAAGAATTTTTAGCCTCAGTGCAGTGGCTCACGCCTGTAATCCCCAGCACTTTGGGAGGCTGAGGCAGGAGGACGGCTTGAGCACAGGAGTTCCAAGAACACCCCGGGCAACATAGTGAGAGTGTCTTTTTTAAAAAAAGAAAAATTAGCTGGGCACGATGATGCATGCCTGTAGCCCTAGTTACTTGGGATGCTGAGGCAGGAGGATCGCTGGAGCCCAAGAATTATAGGTTGCAGTGAGCTATGATTGTGCCACTGCACTCCAGTCTGCGTGACAGAGGAAGACTCTGCATCTCTCAGGAAAAAAAAAAATTATCACTGTAAGTTCTTTACATGGAAGCTTTTTTTTTTTTTAGATGGAGTCTTGCTCCGTCACCCAGGCTGGAGTGCAATGGCGCAATCTCGGTTCACTGCAACCTCCGCTTCCTGGGTTCAAGTGATTCTCCTGCCTCAGCCTTACAAGTAGTTGGGATTACAGGAGTGCGCCACTACGCCTGGCTAACTTTTTGTATTTTTAGTAGAAACAGCGTTTTGCCATGTTGGCCAGGCTGGTCTTGAACTTCTGACCTCAGGTGATCCACCCGCCTTGGCCTCCCAAAGTGCTGGGATTATAGGCATGAGCCACTGCGCCTGGTCTCAGGCAACTATTAATAGATGGTTGACAGTAAGTCAGAGATAAAAGCTTTATGTTAAGCAATTTGGGTATGGAGAGACTTTTTGTTATTAGGATTGCATAAGAAAAATGGACAGATCCAAAATAGATGATCTCATTTCAAACAATCTACAATCTTTGATAAACATTCTGTTTTATATATCAAGCAGCTTTCTAATCTTTCAAAGTGAGGCACAACAATATAAGCAAGTAAAGACACACATGCAAAAATATTTATATGCCTGGCCAGTATAACATGCTTAACATCATAAGAGTATTTGTGTGTGTGTGTGTGTGTGTGCGGGCGTGCACCTGCGTGCGTTCATGTTGGGGGGTTGGGTTCTTCTGTTTCTCCATTAAGTGCTTATCCTCATCACTCAACCTATCGATCTTTTATTAGTGAAAGAGGAAAAGGCCACTCAAAGCTTCATTTATATTCATTGTCTGTTCCTGAGTGAACCAAAAAAAGACTCAGGCAGCATGCACGTGGCTCTTCAGTAGATTTCAAAAATACTGAAATAACTTTCCAACAGTGAGTCTGTTTTCCCCTCTTCCCTGTACACATTTTTCTTATAGAACAAAACTAGCACTTGCAACCCACCCCCGCCCCGGCCCCTCCCCGCCCCACACACAGAATGAGGTCCAGAAGGCTTCTCAGGAAACAAACAACAAGGTAGAGTGGAAAAGCATCAGGGAGAGCAGGACCCAGATACTTGCTTTCAAATATCAAAGGACAGACAGCCCCACTTGTTAGCTATTGTTTGCCAGAGGGTAATTCCCACTTTTCGTGGGCATTTTCTTTTTAGTAGTTAAGTCGGTAAGACTGAATGGAGCTGTGACTTGCTTTCAGAACATAATTCTCAAAAAGTTCTAGAACTTCAAGCTTGGATAGGCCCTTTAAAGATCATCTGCTCCACCCCTGCTGTTGCTTTCATCCACTTTACAACCTCTCCACCCAGTGACCACTCAGCCTGGGCCTCAACGCCTCTCCTGATGAGGAATTTGTCACCTTACCACTAAAGCCCCATCTTTGGACATCTCTGATGTTGATGATTACAATAGTGATTGTTTTGTTTATTTGTTGTTTTGTTGTTTGAGATGATGTCTCGCTGTCTCACCTAGGCTGGAGTGCAGTGGCATGATCTTGGCTCACTGCAACCTCCGCCTCCTAGGTTCAAGTGATTCTCTTGCCTCAGTCTCCCAAGTAGCCAGAATCACAAGGCAAGTGCTACCACACCCAGCCAATTTTTGTATTTTTAGTAGAGACAGGGTTTCACCATGTTGGCCAGGCTGGTCTTGAATTCCTGGCCTCAGGCCCGCCTTGGCCTCTTAAGGTGCTGGGATTAAAGGCGTGAGCCACCGTACCTGGCCTGTCTGTTGTTTTTTAAATTGTATTTAAGTTCTGGGGTACATGTGCATGACGTGCAGGTTTGTTACACAGGTAAATGTGTGCCATGGTGGTTTGCTGCACCTATCAAACCATCACCTAGGTATTAAGCCCCACATGCATTAGCTTTTTATCCTTATGTTCATCACTCCCCCACCTCCCTCAATAGGCCCCCATGTGTGTTGTTCCCCTCCCTGTGTCCGTGTGTTCTCATTGTTCAGCTCCCACTTATAAGTTAGAACATGAAGTGTTTGGTTTTCTGTTTCTGTGTTAGTTTGCTAACAACTTCCAGTTCCATCCATGTCCCTGCAAAGGACATTACCTCATTCCTTTTATGGCTGCATAGTATTCCATGGTATATATATCCCACATTTTCTTTATCCAGTCTATCATTGATGGGCATTTGGGTTGATTCCATGTCTTTGCTATTGTGAATAGCAATTATTTTTTGAGCACTTAATGTGTGTCAGCACTGGGCTCAGGACCTTTATTTATTTATTTTTTAAATTTAATTTCTTTTTTTTTTTTTTTTTAGATGGAGTCTTTCTCTGTCTCCTAGGCTGGAGTGCAGTGGCATGATCTCGGCTCACTGCAACCTCCGCCTACTCGGTTCAAGCAATTCTCTTGCCTCAGCCTCCTGAGTAGCTGGGATTACAGGTACATGCCACCATGCCCGGCTAATTTTGTATTTTTAGTAGAGATGGGGTTTCTCCATGTTGGTCAGGCTCCTGACCTTAGGTAATCTGCCCACCTCAGCCTACCAAAGTGTTGAGCCACTGTGCCCAGCCTAATTTTTCTCATTTTTGTAGAGAAAGGGTTTCGCCAAGTTGCCCTGGCTGGTCTTGAACTCCTGAGCTCAAGCCATCCTCCTGCTGCAGCTTCCCAAGGTGCTGGGATCACAGGCGTGAGCTACTGCACCCAGCTGTTCATCACCTTTGGATACGTGATCTTGTGTATTCCTTGTGATGGCTTTGTGAGATATTATCTTCATTTTATAGATGGGGAAACTGAGACTCTGAGAGGTTAAATAATTTGTTTTGTTTTTTTGTTTGAGACAGAGCCTTGCTCTGTCACCCTGGCTAAAGTGCAGTGGCACAATCTCAGCTCACTGCAACCTCCATCTCCTAGAGGGTTCAAGTGATTCTCCTGCCTTAGCCTCTCAAGAAGCTGGGATTATAGGTGCATGCCACCACACCTGGCTAATTTTTGTTTTTATTTATTTATTTACTGGATGGAGTCTTGTTCTGTCGCCCAGGCTGGAGTGCAGTGGTGCGATCTCAGCTCACTGCAGCCTCCGCCTCCCGGGTTCAAGCAGTTCTACCTCAGCCTCTCAAGTAGCTGGGGTTATCAGTGCATGCCAGCACGTCCAACTAATTTTTATATTTTTAGTAGGGACAGGGTTTTGCCATGTTGACCGGGCTGGTCTCCAACTCCTGGCCTCATGTGATCTACCCACCTTGGCCTCCCAAAGTGCTGGGATTACAGGTGTGAGCCACCACACCCGGCTGAGGTTAAATAATTCAACCAAGGTTACACAGGTAGTATGAATAGGGGTTCAAATCCCGATCTATCTGAGCCGAAGTATATGCTCTGAACTAATTAGGCGTGCAGTTCCCTGGTAGAAAGCTCCTTTGTCCTTGTGCTGAACTGTAGCTTCTCCCCCAGTGTCCTTTCTTTCCGGGGTGGGGTGGGGTAGCAGGGGGTATCATACAAAGCATGAGTGACATGACAGTCACATTGGTATTTGGTACCTCAAAACTTTCTTTTCTACAAAGATCCCCAGTTTCCTAATTTTTTTCTGCTTAGCACAATGCTGAACTTCCTCACATGATGCTTAACTCTTTCTAAATTGTGTTTATCTGTTTTCCTAAAAAATAATACCTGTATTTGCATTTGGAACAAAAATTAAATATTAGAAAAAGTGTGTGTAAGGGTATACATATTATTATTATTATTTTTGAGATGGAGTTTCACTCGTTTCCCAGGCTGGAGTGCAATGGCTGATCTTGGCTCACCACAACCTCTGCCTCCTGGGTTCAAGTGCTTCTCCTGCCTCAGCCTCCCAAGTAGCTGGGATTACAGGCACACGCCACCACACCTGGCTAATTTTTTGTATTTTTAGTAGAGAAGGGTTTCTCCATGTTGGTCAGGCTGGTCTTAAACTCCCAACCTCAGGTGATCTGCCTGCCTTGGCCTCCCAAAGTGCTGGGATTACAGGAGTGAGCCACTACACCCAGACTTACACATTATATATGTATATAATGGTATACACACACATTCATATATAGAGAAAGACTATGTTAGAGGTTTTACAAAATATATTGATAGTAACATACTATAAAAACCATTCAGCACCATGCTTTTTTCACTTAAAATATCTTGGGGATGCCGGGCGTGGTGGCTTACGCCTGTAATCCCAGTACTTTGGGAGGCTGAGGTGGGTGGAACACAAGGGCAGGAGTTCAAGACCAGCCTGGCCAAGATGGTGAAACTCCATCTCTACTAAAAATACAAAAATTAGCCAGGCACGGTGGCGAGCACCTGTAATCCCAGCTACTGGGGAGGCTGAGGCAGAGAATTGCTTGAACCCAGGAGGTGGAAGTTGCAGTGAGCCAAGATCATGCCACTGCACTCCAGCCTGGGCAACAGAGTGAGACTCCATCTCAAAAAATAAATAAATAAAAAATCCTGGGGACACATCCAGACCTGCTTGTTAACAGCTGCATCATATTTTATTACATACATGTGCCATAATTTATTCAGCCAGACTCATGGGTGATCATTTAGCTTGTTTCCAGTTTTTTGCTGCTATAAATAGTGCTATAAAATCTCCTTGTATACATGGCTTTGTAAACATGCATATATCTGTAAACTCCTAGACATGGAACTGGATTCAAAACATTGCCAAATTGCCCTCCGAAAGGCTGTACCAATTCAGACACCCACTGATCCATTTATAATTCCATACTACAATATACCTTTGCCAACATAAGGAATCAAACTTTTTGATCTCTGGTAACTAATAGGTTAAAAAAGGGTATCACAGCTTTACTGTCTTACTATATATTTTTCCTTTGTTTTTCTTTTATAGCTTTTAAATTTCATGTCATGTTTAGAAAGAGCTTCTCTACTCTCAGATTATAAAATAATTTTCTCAAGACTCCTTTTGCTATTTTGTAGGGTTCTTTATGTTTAAACCATTGATCCATCTCTCTTTTCCTAAAGTACCATGCCCAGAGCTGAATGTAATTCTCCAGCACAGAGCAGAGCACAGCTCTACCTCCCTCATCTAGATATTGCCGTTCAGCCTACGATCACCCTAGCCTCTTGGCCGATAATGAATTTACCGTCAATTAAAACTTAAAGTGTTTTCACAGGTGCTGCAGTTAAGCCCTCTCTTTCCCATTCTGTATTTGTGTTTATGCGTTTATATTTATGCGAGAACCAGAGGTGAGGGATTTGTTGCCTGAAAATACTCCAAAAAGCAATTCTCCAAAACCAAATTAAAGCAGAGAGCCAAGTTCAGATCACTTACTCTTGCACCGTCTTCCGTCCTCAGCTAGAACAAATCCCTCTGAGCATTTGCAGATGTAGGAATTGCCATTATTAACACAAATGTGTTCGCAGCCATGATGGGTCGATTTGCAGACATCTTTCCCTGAGGGAATTGAACAATCCCATTAGTGTAGAAATGAGGTAGATTGAATAGTCATGTGAGTAGAGATTGTGGAAGTAATGTCTTTTAAAGAAAATACACCTCTCTTCAAACCTCCTTCATAACGTCTTTGTTAGTCTCATAGTCAAGATAGGGAAAAAGCTCCCCTCAGAAAGCTCCAGCTTCCAAGAGTCTGAATGGTACAATGGGTGATTAGGTGTCCTTGATTTACTATCCTATTATTAGCTGTGCTTCAGTCTAATTTTTATTTTTTTTTTTTGAGATGGAGTCTCGCTTTGTTGCCCAGGCTGGAGTGCAGAGGTGTGATCTCGGCTCACTGCAATATCCGCCTCCTGGGTTCAAGCGATTCTCCTGCCTCAGCCTCCTGAGTAGCTGAGATGACAGGTGCACGCCACCATGCCCAGCTAACTTTTGTATTTTTATTACTATTTTTTTAAATAGAGATGGTTTCACCATGTTGGCCAGGATGGTCTCAAACTCCTGACCTCAGGTGATCCACTCACCTCAGCCTCCCAAAGTGCTGGGATTACAGGTGTGAGCCACCGCTCCTGGCCAAACTTCTAATTTTTTTTTTCCATAGACATCCCAAACACTCCAGTTTGGATTGTCTAAGGAACATTTCTCATGTGTGAGGTACTTTAAACTCTTCGAGTTACTTACAGCCCTTTAATCTCACAACATCCTGTGAGAGGAGGAAGATAGGGATAATTAGAGTCAAGGTATAAATGAAGAATCAGATCCTTAGAAAGCTTCACTGCTGCCTATGTTCATCTGGCAGGTTGATGACACAGCTGTCTCCCGAGTGCTCCTGCATAGCATGAGAGCCTATGGCTCTTTCCTGTCATTAGCCCTTAAAAGGAGAGGCTTCACACAAAAATGCAATCAGTAAGTACACATCCCTCTAGGAAGCAGGAATGGTGAAATTTGATTTAGGATCAAATTCCAGAGGTAGAAATTGTGCCTTGTGTACAGTAGCTTAATTTACTGAGCAATAAATGTGTTGAATGAATAAACAGTGTGTGAGGTGCAGATGTTTGCAAAAAGAAAAAGATGAGGGCTGGGCGTGGTGGTTCACATCTGTAATACCAGGACTTTGGGAGGCCAAGGCAGGTGGATCACTTGAGCTAAGGTGGGCAACCGTGTCTCTGCAAAAAATACAAAAATTAACCAGATTTGGTGGTGCACAGCTGTAGTCCCAGCTACTCAGGAGGCTGAGGTGGGAAGATCACTTGAGCCTAGGAGGTGGAGGTTACAGTAAGCCAAGATCATGCCACTGCACTCCAGCCTGTGTGACAGAGTGAGACCCTGTCTCAAAACAAAAACAAAAAGAAAAGCATGAACAAGCAGCACAGGCAGACACAATGGGCAGAACTATACACCAAGTCTCCATAAGAGGGCCGCTACGGTGTGATGCTGAACCTCCTGTCATGAGGGAAATCCCTGCAAAGTTAGGCCAGGGTACACAGGCATCCTAGGCATCAGTTATTCACACAGAACTTCTTGCTAACGGTAAGAGTCCCTCTTCCCGGTGGGAAAAGGGGGCATTGAGATCCATCCGACCCAATCTTGTTGGTGTGTGGAATGTCCCCAGTTATCTCAAAGGAGTCTGTGAGGAAATTCCCAAAAATCAACCTCGAAAGCAACCGAACATATTTTGCCTTAATTGAAAAAGGGTTGTTTTGCCCACTGGGGCCAAGTGTCACAAAAGCAAGCAGACATTGTCAACCGTCCCTCCTCCAAAATAGGGAATTACCAGCTCAGAATCTCAAGGTGGGGAAAAATCACTGCCCCATACTCTCCTAATGCCTACCTCTCCCCAAAATAGGCAATTACTAGCTCAGAATCTCACAGTGGGGAAAAATCCCTGCCCCATACTCTCCTAACACCCACCTCACTGAACTATGACCACATCCCTCTCTTCCTGTAGGCACTGTGAAGGTTAATTTTATGTGTCACTTTGGCTAGGCTATAATGCCCAGTTGTTTGGTCAAACAACAGGACATCTAAACAGTGTCTAGATGACTCTGTGAGCTAATTTTTAGATGCAATTAACATTTAATCAGCAGACTTTGAGTGAAGCAGATCACTCTCCATAATGTAGATGGGCCTCATCTAATCACTTGAAGGCCTTAAGAGAAAAAGACCAAGGTCCCCTGAGGAAAACGGAATTCTGCATCCAGATTGCCTTTGGACTTGAGCTGCAGCATCAGCTCTTGATTGGGTCTCCAGGCTGCCCTGCAGATTTAGAACCTGCCAGCCCTGACAACTGTGTGAGCTAATCCCTTAAAAATCAACCAGTATTTTCCTCTCTCACCATATATATATATATGTTCATTTTTTCTGTGGAGATGATATATTAATAGAAGATAGAAACAGACCATTGTATACATATGTATACATATATATGTATATATATCTTCTATGATATATATATAAATAGTAGAAACAGACCATAGTATACATATATATGTATATATATATCTTCTATGATATATATATATTAATAGAAGAACAGACCACAGAAGACATATATATGTATTCTATATTTATATATAATAGAAGACAAATATATATACATAGAGAAGGTTTGTTTCTCTGCAGAACTCTCATGAATATGCCTTCTAATGAAAACTCTCAGAGTCTGAGTGACCTATAGAAGCAAATGATAAAAATAATAGAAAAATAAAACCCACAGTAAATCCCTCTGATATGGTTTGGCTGTGTCCCCACCCAAATGTCATCTTGAATTGTAGCTCCCACAATTCCCACGTGTTGTGGGAGGGACCTGGTGGGAGGTAATTAAATCATGGGCCAGGTCTTTCCTGTGCTAGTCTCGTGATTAGTGAATAAGTCTCACAAGATCTGATGGTTTTATAAAGGAGGGTTTCCCTGCACAAGTTCTCTTCTCTCATCTGCCACCATGTGAGACCTGCCCTTCACCTTCTGCCATGACTGTGAGCCCTCCCCAGCCAAGTGGAACTGTGAGTCCATCAAACCTCTTTCTTTTGTAAATTGCCCAGTCACAGGTGTGTCTTTATTAGCAGCTTGTGAAAATGGACTAACACACCCTTTCACCCTTTACCCTTACTGATAAGGCCTGCCAAGAGGAGGAAGCTCTGTAATTAACCTTGAATCCTTGTAGTGATTGCTGGCAGAGATTCTAATTCAGTCCAGTGACTAGCCAGGCACTATGCAAGGTTCTGGGCAGTCACACAGCTGCTATAGAAAGAGCCAACAGCTGGTGGAAAATGAAGAGAAGCAAAGAGCCCAACAACTCAGGGCCTTGACTGAGAAATTCCTGAAGAAGCGAGGGTCTACTGAACCGATCTCTAGTGCAGTGGCACAATCTCGGTTCACTGCAACCTCCGCCTCCCAGATCCAAGCAATTCTCCTGCCTCAGCCTCCTGAGTAGCTGGGACTACAGGTGTGCACCACCATGCCTGGCTAATGTATTTTTAGTAGAGACGGAGTTTCACCATGTTGGCCAGGCAGATCTTGAACTCCTGACCTCAGGTGATCCACCCACCTTGGCCTCCCAAAGTTCTGGGATTACAGGTGTGAGCCACCATGCCCAGCCAAGCTAAACACTTTCAGAGCATCTAAGGCAGGAGCTGACACTGTGACAGTGGTAATAAAGGAGGACTTTAAGGATTAAATGAAGTTTTCTAACTGTCTGAGTCCACAGAGGGAAAAGTTCTCCACCTCGACGCTACTTACTTTGGCAGCGTTTCCCATCCTCAGCGAGCCGGAATCCCTCCAAGCACTTGCATGTGTATGAGTCCTCACTGTTCACACAAATGTGTTCACAGCCATGGTCTACTGCTTGGCAGACATCTTTCCCTGAAGACAGAAGAGCAAGTTACAACAATTTCACCAACATACATTTCACATGGACTTCACTTTGGAGGACCCGTCCACTAGAGTCAGCCACTAGACTCTACTGCTACCTGAGCTCAGTGATCCATGGGGCAGAATGATACAATTGAGAACAAAGTTTAGTGGCTCTGATTCAGGCTAACTCAAACTGTTTCACTGTCTTCACTATCATCATTCACCAGCACTACTTTAGTGTTAAAATGCAGTCCATTGGTCGGGTATGGTGGCTCACGCCTGTAATCCCAGCACCTTGGGAGGCCGAGGCAGGCAGATCATGAGGACAAGAGATGGAGACCATCCTGGCCAACATGGTGAAACCCCGTCTCTACTAAAAATACAAAAAATTAGCTGGGTGTGGTGGCGCATGCCTGTAGTCCCAGCTGCTTGAGAGGCTGAGGCAGGAGAATCACTTGCACCCGGGAGGCGGAGGTTGCAGTGAGCTGAGATTGGCCACTGTACTCCAGCCTGGCGACAGAGCGAGACTCCGTCTCAAAAAAAAAAAAAAATTGCAGTCCATCATCAGCTTTCTGTAGACATCGTTTCTGACATCAGAATGGAAACACTGTTGATACAATTCCTCAGGCGATTAAACCTCAATTTAGATTAGCGGCACTGAAATCTAACTTTGGCTTTGTCCCTGACATTGTGTATGAGTTAGAAGAATCACTTAACTTCTTGGAGTCTTAGCTTTGCTGTCTAAAAAATTAGAGCAATTATTCCAGTTACCCATCTTTTCTTCCAAAAGTGTCAACATGAGTTGCTCTTTATAAAGTGCTTTGAGAAGTTTAAGAAAAAGATAACTTATAGGGAAGGAAATCAGGGTCACACACTCCCCTTTGGTTATTCAGACATGTGTCTTGAGATTTACAGCAGCAGTTCACTCTAAGGCTGCTCATCCTGGGCAGGCTAGCTGCAGCCCTATCTAAGAGGCTTTGCCTTCTGAAACATAAAAATGGCTTCACAAAGTGCCCTCTGGGAGGGATCTGTGCTACCAGAAATAACAACAACAACATTATTAAAGATAGATAAGCAGAGAGGCTTAGAGAGTTAGGCAATTTTCCCAGCTAATAAATGGCAGAGACAGAAGTTGACTGAATTTTGGATTTCTGACTGTACATCTTTCCACTGGAGCATACTGCCAAACCACTGTTTCTTGCCACACAGCATGGAAATGAAGAACTTCAGTAGCAGCTCTGGTGTTGACTTCTTTTGTTTGTCCATTTTTTTAATAGACTTTATTTTTTAGGACAGTTTTAGATTTACACAAAAATTGAGAAGATAGCACAGAGGATTGCCATATACCCTACATCTGGTTTTCCCTATTGTTAACCTCTCATCTTAGTATGGTCTATTTGTTATTATTAATAAACCCACATTGATACATGATTATTAACTAAAGTCTGTGTGTGTGTGTGTGTGTGTCTGTGTGTGTGTGTCTGTGTGTATCTGCTTATCTATCTTTAATAATGTTGTTGTTGTTACTTCTGGTAGCAGAAATCCCTCCCAGAGGGCACCTTGTGAAGCCATTTTTATGTTCAGAAGGCAAAATATATATATGTATACACATACACACACACACATTTTGTTTTTAATTGAGACAGAGTTTTGCTTTTGTTGCCCAGGCTGGAGTGCAATGGCACGATCTCGGCTCACTGCAACCTCCACCTCCCGGGTTCAAGCAATTCTCCTGCCTCAGCCTCCCAAGTAGCTGGGATTACAGGCATGCACCACCACACCTGGCTAATTTTATATTTTTAGTAGAGACAGGGTTTCTCCATGTTGGTCAGGCTGGTCTCAAGCTCCCGACCTCAAGTGATCTGCCCACCTCTGCCTCCCAAGGTGCTGGGATTACAGGCATGAGCTACCCTGCCCGGCCCAAGTCTATATTTTGTTTACATTTACTTAGTTTTTCTTTTTCTTTGTTTGAGACAGAGTTTTGCTCTGTCATCCAGGCTGGAGTGCAGTGGTGTAGTCTTGGCTCACTGCAACCTCCACCTCCTGGGTTCAAGTGATTCTCCTGCCTCAGCCTCCTCAGTAGTTGGGATTACAGGCATCTGCCACCATGCCCAGCTAATTTTTGATTTTTAGTTGAGACAGGGTTTCACCATGTTGGTCAGACTGATCTTGAACTCCTGACCTCATGATCTGCCCATCTTGGCCTCCCAAAGTGCTGGGATTACAGGCATGAGCCACCGGGCCCTGCCTTAGTTTTTCCCTAATGTTCTTTTTCTCTTTCACGGTCCTGTGCAGGACACTACATTACATTTTACTGTGTGGCATTGACTTCTGAGAGGAACTGAGGTATGCAGAGAGGAGCATAGCGATTTCACACAGTGGTCTGGCATAGCAGTAGGAGCCACCTCCAGTACAAACTTACTTCTGCAGGTTTTTCCATCTTCACGAAGTATGTACCCTTCAAAGCACTGGCACACAAACGAATCTTCACTGCTTACACATGAGTGTTCACAGCCATGGTCCCCCAGAGCACAAGAGTCCAACTCTGAGAATCAAATGGGAATTAGAGAAACAGAAGAAGAAAATGATTCATACATTAGTGGCTTATTCAATCATAAAAGACATTTCAGACACCTTGAATTAAAACAGTGCCTTATCCTACAGTGCACATTTCAGAACAGAAAGCATGTCTAGGAGCAAAAATTCTTTTTTGAGACAGGGTCTCACTCTGTCGCCCAGGCTGGAGTGTAGTGGTGCAGTCTCAACTCACTGCAGCTTCCACCTCCCGGACTAAAGTGATCCTCCCACCTCAGCCTCCTGGGTAGCTGGGACTACAAGTGTGCACCACCACACCTGGCTAATTTTTTGTAGAGACAAGGTTTCGCCATGTTGCCCAGACTGGTCTCGAACTCCTGGGCTCAAGCAGTCCACCCACCTTGGACTCCCAAAGTGAGCAAAAATTTTTAATATATACATGGTACATAAAAATCAAACAATATAATCATCTCCACAAGAAAAGTGAACAAAAACATGAGAATACAAGTTACAGAATGAGCGATAAATTACTTATGAATATTAGAAAATAAGATTAACCTCTGGCTATTACCTAGCTATAATATCAACGTCTTTACATATCTACTTATGTATTTATATGTGTATATATGCTGTTCTTTCTTGCTGATAATGCAACTGGCTGGCCATAGAGGTGAGGTGTTTGTTTTCCCCTACCATGAATTTATAATACTACTCCATATATATGTATTTCTGAGACGGCATCTTGCTCTGTCACTGAGGCTGGAGTGCAGTGATGCGATCTCAGCTCACTGCAACCTCCAACTCCAAGTAGCTGGGATTACAGGTGCGTGCCACCACACCCAGCTAATTGTTTTGTATTTTTAGTAGAGATGGAGTTTTACCATGTTGGCCAGGCTGGTTTTAAACTCCTGATCTCAAGTGATCAGCCCGTCTTGGCCTCCCAAAGTGCTGGGATTACAGGCATGAGCCACCACACCCTGTCATGTATGTATGTATCTGTTACACTTAGGTAATCCATTCATTCATGTATTCATTCAGTTTACAAATATTTTGTGAGTCCCTCTGATGAGCCAGGCACTGTTTTAGTCTCTGGGGATATAGCAATGAACAAAACAAAGTTTCTGCTTTTGTGAAGCTTACATTTGGCAGGTGTTGGGGAACAGGGATGCATAGAAAACAGATAAATATGTGAAATGTTATGGGGAAAAAGTGCTATGGAGGAAGAGCAGGACAGAAGGATGGAGAGTGGCTGCTGGGCGGGGAGTAGGGAGAACTTGTTTTATTTCACTTTCATTTCTGAAAGTGAACTCCATCCTTTCAGATTGAGTAGAATTTCTACAATGGACATCAGTCAGTTATGAAGCAAAGGTCCCAAAACAGATAATGACTTTCTTTCTTTTTTCTTTCTTTCTTTATTTATTTCTTTATTTATCTATCTATCTATCTATCTATTTATTTATTTATTTATTTATTTATTTATTTATTTAGAGATGGAGTCTTGCTCTGTCGTCCAGGATGGAGTGCAGTGGCACAACCTTGGCTCACTGCAACCTCCGCCTCCAGGATTCAAGCAACGCTCCTGCCTCAGCCTCCCGAGTAGCTCAGACTACAGGCATGCTCCACCACACCTGGCTAATTTTTGTATTTTTAGTAGAGATGAGGTTTCACCATGTTGGCCAGGCTGGTCTCAAACTCCTGACCTCAGGTAATCGGCCTGCCTCAGCCTCCCAAAGTACTGGGATTATAGGCGTGAGCCACCATGCGCAGCCTAGATAATGACTTGTATAATCAGGCACAAACCACACATTTTTTTTTGGTAAAGCATCTTTGCAGTATCTCTCTGGAGAGGCCTCCTCAGAACCACCTTTGGATTAGTTAAGGCAGCTATTGTATTCTCACCCACCATCTAGGCAAACTAAGGGTTGGGAAGGCTAATGGCTTGTCAAGACCAACTGTTAACAAGAGGAAGAATCAGACTAAAAATGTAATCTTACAAATAAATCCCTGTTTCTTCTGACTATACTGCATTGCTATATTCTAAAGCAAGATTTTGAACATGAAGGGAATTCTGCCTGTCTTTCTCTGGGCAGAAGCACTGCCAAAATCTCTGAAGAACCGGAAAAGGTTGATAACTAAAATTACAGCTGCAGAGGAGGCTCAAGACCAGGTTGGACCCTCCTGCCTGCCCTGAACATGACTTACGTTTCTCAGCAAATTCTAGACTCCCTATTAATGCAGAGCATTTCCCGATGGCTTGGGTAGTTCCTCATGCAGTCTAAGAGTGGAAAGTACAACTGAGTGATTCATAATACAACTGGCTTGCTATGGAGGTGAGGTATTTTTTCTTTCTCCTGCCATGAATTTATAATACTACTACTCCATTTTCCATGATAATAAAATAGCTATAGCTCTTTCATGTCAGCCTTGTTAAGCCATAATCCAGACAGACCCCTCCGAGCACGTCCTTCCTTCCTGGAGCTTCCCTTGTGCCCGTTCTATCCTCTTAGCTTCAGCTCAGGCTCTCTTTTTTTTTGAGACAAAGTCTTGCTCTGTCGCCCAGGCTGGAGTGCAGTGGTGTCATCACGGTTCATTGTAGCCTCAACTTGGGCTCATGTGATCCTCCCACCTTAGCCTGCTGAGTAGCTGGGACTACAGGGGCACCATGCTTAGCTAATTTTCATATTTTTTGTAGAGACAGGGTCCCACTATGTTGCCCAGGCTGGTCTTGAATTTCTGGCCTCAAGTGATCCTCCTGCTTCGCCCTCCCAAAGTGTTGGGATTATAGGCATGAGCTACCACAGCTGATCTGTAATGGATATCCTTATGCATTATAGTTTTACATACAATGTGGAGGCATATCTGAAAGTTACACATCCAGAAGCAGAATTGCCTAGGTAAAGGGTATGAGTATTTAAAGGCAGATAAATATTTCCAAATCATCTTCCAAAGAGATTATTTCAATCTCTACTCTCACCAACAATGTAAGACAATCTCTGTTTCTGTTTCTGATTCAGTTTCTGGGGTGCTGCCTGGGCCTTTATATTTTTTCCAAGTCCCATAGATGATTTCAATGAATCATCAGAGGTGGGATGTTGGCAGTGGCCATAATTCCTGGTGCCTAACAGACCCCTAGGAAAGATCCGTTGAGCAAAAGGAAACTTTTTTTTTTTTTTTTGAGACAAAGTCTCACTCTGTCACCCAGACTAGAGTGCAATGGAGTGATCTCAGCTCACCGCAACTCCGCCTCCTGGCTTCAAGTGATTCTCCTGCCTCAGCCTCCCAAGTAGCTGGGAATACAGGCATGTGCCACCACTCCTGGCTAATTTTGTATTTTTATAGAGACAAGGTTTTGCCATGTTGGTCAGGCTGGTCTTGAACTCCTGACCTCAGGTGATCCGCCCACCTTGGCCTCCCAAAATGCTGGGATTACAAGCGTGAGCCACCATGCCCAACCGATTTCTTCCATTTTCTATTCTGAAAATTGAGAGTAATTAGATTCACCTAACAGGGCTTTTGTGCAGATGTTTTAAATAAGAACCCCATGGGGTATGTGGCTGCTGTGGCCAGCTAGGCTTCCCACTACCCCCGACAAGCCCACCTTGCAAAATGCATGACTCAACATTTGTTCAGCAAAGTGTCCAGTTTCTGCCTGTCAGGGATGTTCTGGGCCACTTATTAATTCAAAGAACCACGGATGGGAAATTAGAGAATGCCAAAGGTGGACAATAGTTAACCTCCTCCTAACCACAGGCACTAGCTTTCTATCCACCAAGTCTGGAAACCAACATGGTGTCAGTTTCTCCCCAGGGCAAAGATACTCCCCTATAGGAAAATGCTTCAGTGGTCCCCTACCAGGCAAAGAGAGCTGCCACCCCTGACTCACTACCACAGGGTGTCTTCAGCCTGGGAGACTATGGTGGGCATCACAGTAAGTTCATTCATTCAGCAAGTGTTTACAAAGCACTTATCTGAGCCAGGCAATATCCTTGTTTGGGGGCTGGAAGTTCATCTTATTGGAGATGAAGCAGTCCAACCCCTTCATTAGACATGAGAAGGCTGGGTGCGGTGGCTCACACCTGTAATTCCAGCACTTTGGGAGGCCGAGGCTGGCAGATCATCTGAGGTCAGGAGTTCAAGACCAGCCTGGCCAACATGATGAAACCCCCTCTAAAAAATAAAAAAAAATTAGCTGGGCATGATGGCGAGTGCCTATAGTTCCAGCTACTTGGGAGGGTGGGGCAGAAGAATTGCTTGAACCCGGGAGGCAGAGGTTGCAGTGAGCCGAGATCACACCACTGAACTTCAGCCTGGGCACTCCAGCCTGGCTCAACAGAGCGAGACTTCATCTCAAAAAAAAAAAAAAAAAAGAGATGAGAATGTCTGATAGAAGGGAAGTGACTTTCCCAATGTCCCTTAACCTTCAGAGGTGACTTGTCTTAGCTGTCCTGAGGGCAGAGATGGGACTATATCCACTATATCCAAGTCTGTCACCTCCATGTCCCTGGTCCAGCTGCACATCCACTGATCATCCTAGCTTAAGAGGGTGTGCTGAGACAGCCTGGAAGATTCTCAGAAGACAAACTAGACAAAAATCATTTTCTCAAGGGAGGCCGGCCAGGAAGTCTCTTGTACCTCTCCTGGCTGTAGGTGGGTGATGGGTCCCACCGGCATCCCCAGGCTTGACTCTCTTCTGCCTCCCTCTCGTACTCAGTACCCCATACTCAGAGCACAGAACTTCCTGCAGTTCACTCTCTGGCCCCTAGGGAAGCGTTTCCCCTCCATCTCTGGCTGGCTCACTGTACTCGCTCTCTGGGTGTCAGATCAAACATCTTTCTCTAGACTAGGGGAGACTCCCGCAGCACCTTCCTTCCCACCACGTTCACCATGTGGAATGGTTGCTCCATCTGTTATCCTTCTTCCCCAAGAAGCTTTAAATGCTGTCAGGGCGCAAGCGGAATCTGTGTCAACCCCAAAGATCCCCAGCACCCTGCATACTGCAGGTACACAGTAAATATTTGTAGACAATGAGGGTGAAGGAACCAAGCGCTTAAGGAAGTACCTAGATTCAAATTGAGAGGAGAGTAAAGAGAGACTCCATTAGGAACCATAGCTTAAGTGAAATAGGTGGGAGGACGTATGAGAAATCTCAAGAGGGAGGAAGAAAACGTTTTTCCTCTCAAAGAAGGGTTCTCTTCCTTTTACACATAAGGACCCAGGCCTGTGTATTTAATTAAACCCTCATCATGAATGAAGTCTGCAGCGCGTGCTCAGGATGGTTAGAAGTTTTAGGATGTAGCACAGGTCTTTAGGGTCCATGTCTGGCAGCCTTGCATGCTGACACAGGTGAGTCACAAATGTCTGTGGCGCAGCAACTGTGGGGCAGCGTGTTCTGTGGACTTGCACATCTGCCGTGATGACAGACAGCAATCCTGTGTCTGGGACTCCACGTAAGACATTGTTAAAACCAACCCCAACCCCAGAGAGAGAAAGCCACAGCGGCCATCTGCCAAGACAGTAACCGACAGATAGAATTACACTGCTTCCTGCCTTTTCTCATAATAAAACTAGGAGCAGCCAATCCTTTGCTAACTCCATCTAGGCTTTTTCTCAGACAAACCAAGAAGCAGCTGAATTGAGATGTACTTTTCCAGGGCATCTCACACTGGGCAAGAGATCCTGAAATCAGGGAACTTGGGCTCTGGTCCTGGCTCTGCCACTGATTCCCCGACCAGGGCCGGCTTAGAGGCATCAGTTTCCTCCCTGTGTCCGTTTCCCACAAAATAAGGGAAAATCTCTTCCTTCTGTTGCATCAAGCCTGTAATGTGAATACACGAGAGTGAGGGTGGCCCTCCCCTACTCCCTGCTACAGACTGTTTCCCCAAAATTCACATCTGAATCCCTAACCCCTGATGTGATGGTATTTGGAGGTGGAGTCTGGGAGGTAATTAAGTTTAGATGGGGTTGTGAGGTCAGGATCCTGACCTGATAGGATGTGTTTTTATAAGAAGAGACTCCAGAGAGCTTGCCTGCACTCTTTTGCTCTCTCACCCCCTACAGCCCATGCAATATGAAGACACAGCTAGATGTTGGCTGGCTGTAAACTAGGAAGAAGGCCCTCACCAGAGCTCAGCCAGGCCAGTACCTCACCAGAGCCCAGCCAGGCCAGATCCTGGACTTCCAGCCTCCAGAATTGTGAGAAATAAATTTCTGTGGTTAAGAAACAACATTCAGTCTATGGTATTTTGTGATGGGAGCCCAAGTAGACTAAGACACTCCCCTAGCCTTGCCTAGGGCTGCCTCAGCCTCGGAAGGCCAAGCTCAGGTCCTCAGGTAGCCTAACAGGCCTGTGCAGATCTGCCCATCATAGCTGGACTGGGAGTATGACCACCAGTGATCCCCCAGTGCCCTAGGTTGACAGCTCTGATTCGGGTTGGCGTCCTCTGCTTGCAGAAGGGAGGTCCCTCCTACGATAGCCCTTGGACTCCTGCGTTCCAGCCCCCTTCCAGAGTTGTGCATCTCTGGGGCCCCTCCAAGGAGAGAAGGACTGGCTCTGGGAGATGGGTCTCCAGGCAGCAATACCAGGAGCTCCCTTCTGAGTCTCCTCAGTGCAGGGGGTTCTAATGCTGGGGAGAGTAGACAAGAAGAGGAATCCCTTAGGGGTCATGGCAGTCTGCAAGTTCACACAGCACTGCAACAGCAGTCTCTCTGGGCCACACAGTGGTCTTCAAAGGCAGCAACGACTATTCTCAGTTTAGAGATGAGCAGTCAGACCCCAAAAGGGCCAATTCCCTTGCCTAGGATAGAAGCAACATGATTTAAATGCAGTCTTTCAGCTTCCAGTGCAGTACTCTTTCTGCTCTGCCACACAGTTTCTCAGACCTGTGCACAGAGAGCTGCAGGGCAAGGCCGGGCAGGAGACCTCTGCAGAGAGGCCCCAGCAGAGCCTGGGCTGGGAGGAGGAGAGGAGAGCCTATCAGGTGGGGGAGGAGGTTGCCCATGGGGGTGACACTGGGGTGGGCTGGAAGGCACAGGGCCTGCTCAGAGAATAAGGGACTTGCCAATTTGGCTGAAGAACAAGAGGCTTCAGGAGGATCTGGGGCTAGGCTAAAGAAGTGGAAGAGGGGCCTCTGCATGCTGCCAAATCAAGGAGTGCAATGGAAATTTATTCTGGGAGACAGTGGGGAGTCACTGAAGGCTATCAAGTGGGGAGTGGACCCTGCGCTGGGGCCATGGCGCAAGAAGACAGGTGGCCTCTGTCCATTCACGCTTCCAGTCACTTCATGTTGGCCTCTGACCTCCAACCTCCAGGAGCTTGCAGGCCAGTGGGCAGTGTGCTCCATGCACATCAGGCCTGTGGAGTCTTTCTCAATGATGGGATGCCCTTGTACAAGGTCAATCTCAGGAAAATGTCTAGAGAGGGAAGGAGTCCTCTCAGCTGCAGCTGGTACAAGAGATTGCCCCATCCCTTTCCCTCCACATCCTGAGTCTGGGCATCTAACTGTCAGAGGTAAGAGGGCTGCTAGGGAGCGTCTGGGAAAGCAGAGCTTGGTATCAGGGGGCTGGAGGAAGGGAGGGGACATCACCTCAGAGGCAGGGAGCCCAAGGTGCCTGAAGGAGTAGGGGGACAGCAGTGACCATTTCATCCCTGGGCCACAGGAGCCCTCCATACTTTAGAGAACTTTCCAGAAGGTAAGTGACACATTCCTTTTTTTTTTTTTTTAAATTAGAGACAGGGTTTCACCATGTTAGCCAAGATGGTCTTGATCTCCTGACCTCATGATCTGCCTGCATTGGCCTCCCAAAGTGCTGGGATTACAGGCGTGAGCCACTGCACCCGGCCGGGTGGCACATTCTTAAGACCACTTGCTGTCAAAGCTCTAAGTGAAGGCTCTCTCTATAAAGAACCAAGGACACTATTATCTGCTGAGCCAGGCCTGGCTGATCCCCAACAGGCTTTACCAAAAAGGTACAGTCATGCTGTCTGGCTCTTTGTCATCTGGAGTAGAGCTGGGGAACATCCATCCCAACCTCCAGTTAGCTGTGGCCACGCTGAAAACCTAGCCCATTATTACAGGACAGGACAGTCAGAATGAATCATTCTGGGGCAGGCAGAAAGTCTTCAATTAGGGGAATAGCTGAACGCATATGTATCAGCTGGTGGGTTAAACGCATCTCTCATGTACCGTTCCTGAAGACAATTTTAACTTATCTGATTATCTCACAAGTTCTCATCTACACACAACCATATGTAAATAACAAAATTCACTATTCATTGCATTGTTGGACATTTACTCATGTAGATGGTTCCACTGTGCCATTGGTTAGAAACCCACTTTAAATGAGAAAATGGGCAATACTTAAAATTGGCTGAGTCATAACCCAGATGTGGACCTGGGCAGGGGAGAGAAAGGCGCACAAGATTCAAAGGAAATGGGACTGCATTTGTTTACAAGGGCTCATGAGAATTTCTTAGAGGTCCTGCAACCAGCTTTTGTTGGTGTTGAGATGGAGTTTTGCTCTTGTTGCCCAGGCTGCAGTGCAATGGCTTGATGGCTCACCACAACCTCTGCCTCCCTGGTTCAAGCGATTCTCCTGCTTCAGCTTTCCAGATAGCTGGGATTACATGCATGTGCCACCATGCCTCGCTAATTTTGTATTTTCAGTAGAGACGGGGTTTCACCGTGTTGGTCAGGCTGGTCTTGAACTCCCAACCTCAGGTGATCGGCCTGCCTTGGCTTCCTAAAGTGCTGGGATTACAGGCGTGAGCCACCATGCCCAGCCCTGCAACCATCTTATAGTTAGTTCTTGATTATCACAGGAATGAGGTGGACAGAAGGACATGAATAATCTAAAATGATAGTGAATTAAACTAACCAGCAAACCCCTTGCATCTGGCTTTGGCATGCAGTCAATGTCCATGCGATTCGACACACCCTTTCTGCATCCCCTGTGCCCAATCCCTCCCTGAGCTGGCTGCAGCAGCAGTCTGGGAGGCAGCTGGGCAGGGAGCCACCGAAAGCTATAACATGGATAACCCATTTGCTGAGATTCAAGAATCTGTCCCAAACTGGAAATACTTTCTCACAGGCAGCATTGAGAGGCACACCCAGCTGTGCAGCCAGCTCATCTGCCTAGATGAATGGATGATATAAAAAGGTGGATAAATTCGGTTGTGCCTATAATTGTACCAGTGCTCAGGGAACTTGGCCCTATAACTAGAAAGACCAGCAGGCTGGGGAAGGTAAATTATGGTCCTTTTCTTCCATTTCTGATTCCTTCTCTCAAAATGACTATATTTTACTTCTTTATCTTGGTCCACTTGGAAACAGAATTGTAAGGCAACAAACAGCAGCATTCTTCAGTGAAGGAGGGAAGGAGGTCTGGGAGGATTTTTTTTTTTAAATGGAGACAGGAGTTGAGACCAGCTGCAAGGAAATGTGTACCCAGGATCTATCACTGCCAGCCTCACCATGTGCTGTGAGGTCACCGGGATCAGAAAGCAGGGCAAAGCCTTTCTCAGGAGTGTCCTCTTCTCCCAGGACTGACTTTGGAATCACACCCAGCAGAATCTGAACCCACCACTTACTAGCTGGTGACCTTGGGCTCTTAATCTGAGCTGCAGTTTCCTCATCTGTCCCTTGAATGCAACAGCATGTGTGCTTAGCACAGTGCCCAGCACGCAGCCAGCAGTCAGCAGTCAGCGAGGGGTCCACATTATTATTATTCATGTGCCATACTAGCTGGCTGGGGTAGAGCAGAGAGAGCTGAGGACTAGGGCTCTGTCCAGCTTCAGAATGACAGGGAGGTGGGCTGTGGAAACAGCAAAAAGCTGCTTCAGGGGATGCGGGAAGGAAGTTTGAGGGGAGGGGGAGGAGCAGCCACCAAGGCTCAATGGCTAAGAGATGCTGTCACACACATTCACTCGGGCCCAGCAAAGCCTGGAGACAGGACACACAGGCACACATACACGTATGCATGGGCAGCACACCCACACCCGCACCCACAGTCCCGTTTGTCCTTTACTTACTTGCACACGTCTTCCCATCACTGCGGAGCACGTGTCTGTCGGGACACTGACAAGCAAAGGATCTGTCTGTGTTGACACAGGAGTATTCACAACCGTGGTCACTCAGCAGGCAGTAATCCACCCCTGTAAAACCAAAAGGCAGGCAGTCCTCCATCAGTGAGACCTCTGGGCTATGGTGATGGGATCAAGCTCACCCCACCCTCCCTTGAAGGCATGCATTCCCCGTGGACATCCCCACTGTCTCCTGGAGCAGAGCAAGGGGGCAGGGGAGATGTGCCCAAGCATGACCTGTGCCCGCTGCAGTCACATAGGTTTCACTCCTGGTGCAAACTTTGCCCTAGGAGGAGAGGAGCGTGGAGGGACTCACGGGAGCAGGTCTTGAGGTCCTCATTGATGAGGAAGCCTTCTGAGCACTGGCAGACGAATGACTCCTCTGTGTTCAGACACAGTTGCTCACAGCCATGGTCCTGCTGTGCACAGTGGTCCACCCCTGCATTTGTCACACACACGAAAGCATAGCGGAGCCGAGGGGGCAACACCCCACCAGCAACCGAGATTGAAAAACAAAACCGGAGACATAACGAGCCACGGGGAAGCTGTCATTCTACCCCACGTCCCTGGCCCCTCTAGAAAATCAGCCTGGCTTGTTGGTTTTCTTTCCCTTTTCACCCAGGCTGGAGTGCAGTGGTAAGATCTCGGCTCACTGCAACCTCTGCCTTCTGGGTGCAAGTGATTCTCCTGCCTCAGCCTCCAATAGCTGGGATTACAGGTGCTCAACACCACGCCCAGCCTTTTTTCCCATTTCTTTGTTTGAAGAGTAAAGCGTACAACCCCAACGGCTGGGAAATGCTATCCTTGTTGATGACAGCGGCACTCTGCCAGGGCCATGGCGGACAGAATCTACAGTCTCAGGGCGCCTCTGAGAGCAGGTGCAATTCCCATTTCACGGAGAGGAAAGTGAGGCTCAGGAAGGTCAAGGTCAAAACCACACAGCTGATAGAGCAGTGCTTAGAATGCAGGTTCTGGCATCAAACTACCTGGGCTCACATCACACCTCTTCCACTTCCTAGCTATGGATGCTGGACAGTCCCATGGCCTCTTGGCCATTGTTTCCTGACTTGTGAATGTGGAGGAAGATGGTTGCTTTCTTATAGGAATAGGGTGAGAATAAGAGGAGTTGATTCACGTAAAGCGCTCAGAACAGTAGCTAGCATACAGCAACCACTTAATGAACACACTATTATTATCAATTAGTGCTGAGTAATAATTAGTTGTATGGTTTCATTTCTAACTGAAATTGAAAAAGAATTGTCCTTCTCAGTGAAATCAATTTTGATTTTTTTTTTTTTACCCCCATCATCAGGACATCCAGATTCAAAAAACAAACCAAAGCCTGGGCCTGCATGTGTGGCCCATCCTGGCATTGGAACACTGCACAGCTGGTCCTCTGGGCAGCAAGCACCGAAGGCTATTGAACACACAGCTGCGGTGGACAGCTCCCACTAACAGCCCTGTAGGCTGCCTCCCAGGCTTCCCTTATGGAGAAAATGCACCTCCAGAGACTGGACAGACACTGCAGGCCTTGTGCAAGGCTGCCAAGTGGGCCTCTTGACTCCCGCAGAGCCTGGGACTGGTGCCTTCTGGAACATTCCACCAGTGGATGCACCTCCTGCGAACACTTGCTGGATCTTGGGAGCTACATGCCTGTGTTTACATCCTGGCGTTGCCAGGGTACAGGACCCCAGGACAGTGACTTAATCCCTTTGTGCCACAGTTTCCCCTTCTTTAAATAGGGACAAGAATGTGGGTGCCTAGCAGGGCAGCTGTGAGGATGCAGTGAGTTTATGCATGGAAGGTGCTCAGGGCATTGCCAGCACAGAGTGAGCACCCCAGAAGGGCTTGCTGTTTTTATAGCCTGGGCTCCCTGATCCCTCAGGGAAAGCAGAATCCCATGGATTTCTCTAAGAACTGCAAGACAGAAATGGCTTGGTTTATACTTGCTTAGAGGTGACTAGATCCCAGAGAGAATGGAGTGTCCCAATCTCTTGTGGTTCATCTTTAGAGCTCTTCTGGCCCCCAGAGGCATGCTGGGAGGGGCCGTCAGGCCACTTCCCTGGTGACCTACATGGGCTTGGCCAGGTCAGGCGCACCTGCCCTGGGAAAACTGCCAGGGCTATCAGCTGGCAGACCTGACACTCCAGGAAACAGGCAGGATATGCACAGATCCGTGATCACCAGGGCATCTCCTGTTAATGGGAGCCCTGCTCCCCGCTGGCCTCTCACTGGACTCAGAGACATGCAGAGGCGATGTACAGCAGGCACTGACTTTGGTACCAACTTTCCAGTTCAAAAGCCCTTTGGCCTCTCAGATCAGTCCTTATAAAGCCTTAACTGACGCTGGACGCGGTGGCTCAGGCCTGCAATCCCAGCACTTTGGGAGGCTGAGGTGGGTGGATCACCAAGGTCAGGAGATCAAGACCATCCTGGCTAACATGGTGAAACCCCATCTCTACTAAAAATACAAAAAATTAGCTGGGCACGGTAGCATGTGCCTGTAACCCCAGCTACTCGAGAGGCTGAGGCAGGAGAATCACTTGAACCTGGGAGATGGAGGTTGCAGTGAGCCGAGGTCACGCCAGTGCACTCTAACCTGGGCGACAGAGTGAGAGTGAGACTTCACTGAGGCATTTTGTTCCTTTGTTCTCTCTGGACACTGGAGGGGCCACGCTTTCCTGAGGGAAAGGAAATATGCCCTGGACCTCATATTTCATCTGGGAAACTTCCCTGCGGGCAGTGTGGAGTCCAGCGCTCAACAGCTGCACTGTCCTCGCTCACAATCTATCTCTGTCTCCAAAGGGGAGCAGATGTGGGGTTGCTGAGTGGAAAGGCACACAAAGGGCCCCTTCTGCATGGGCCATGTCATGGAGATGGGCCCCTCTCCCACATGCCAAGGGCACAGGCTCCACAGCCACACTCAGGCACTCCCACCCTGCTGGCCAGGACCTGTGGGGACGGTGCCTCATAAAAAACTATGGAGCCGCCCAGCTGGCAGAGCCTGCAAGTTCCTACACATTTACATCACCAAGTGGAGCTTCGTTGTGGCTTTGACACAAGAAAATGAAGACAAGCCTTCACAGAAAGTCCCATGTTTCTTGCCTCTGCCCTCAGATCAGCCTCTGTAGCTTGCTTTCCAAGATCTGTTCCCTCTGGCCTCTTGTCCCAGTGTGGGGCCAGGCACTGGCCACTCTCACAGGCTCGACCACAGGAACTGTTCCCCTTAACTAGAAGTTGACCCTATGTCAGGCACCAGGCTAAGATAGCAAAATGGCTCCTATTTCTCCCTGTAAGAACCCTGTGGGATCAATCCAACTATTAGTTTCACTTTTTGTCATAGATGGGAAATCAAAGCATGGAGAAGGTAAATAACTTGCCCAAGGTCACACACATCTAGTAGGGGGAAGAGGCTGAATTTGAAATCAGGCCTATCTGACCTAGGAAATGCTCTCAACAGCAAATACTAATATTAGTTAACATGTATTGAGTGCTTATGCCTAGCAGCACTGTTCTAAGTAGTTTTACTCCTATTCTTTTTTTTTGAGGTGGAGTCTCGCTCTGTTGCCCCGCCTGGAGTGCAGTGGCGTGATCTCAGTTCACTGCCACCTCCGCCTCCCAGGTTCAAGCATTTCTCCTGCCTCAGCCTCCCAAGTAGCTGAGATTACAGGTGTCCACCATCACGCCCAGCTAATTTTTTATATTTTTAGTAGAGTCAGGGTTTCACCATGTTGGCCAGGCTGTTCTTGAACTCCTGACCTCAAGTGATCTACCTGCCTCGGCTTCTCAAAGTGCTGGGATTACAGGTGTGAGCCACCACACCCGGCTTAATAGAATTCTTTTAATCCTTGCAACCCAACCTCTTGAGTTGGGTAGGTTGATAGTATTAATAGTCACATTCTACGGATGAGGAAACTGAAGGTCAGGAAGGCTGTACCTGACAGACCATCAGGAAACCCCAGGGGGCTCCAGACATGACTGGCTGCTAGTGAGCCCGCCTGGCATCTGTGAGTGGACCCCACCCTCTGTCAGCACCCTGCCCCTAGGGTACACTCACGGCTGCAGGTTTTGCCATTGGGGTCCAGGGTGTAGCCACGGTGGCAGCGGCAGTAGTAACCCTCCTCCGTGTTGACGCACTCGTGCTCGCAGCCTGGTTTGTTCAGCGCACAGTAGTTGATCCCTGTGGGGAAGAAGGGCAGACCCTCCTTCAGACTCTGGGCTTCTCCCAGGGCTGAGGGCAGCCCCTTGGGGCTCCCAGGAGTCCCCATGGAGAGGGCTGGTGGATGCTGCCTGCTGAGGTGAGCTGGGACAGATCATTCATTCATTTATGCACAAACCAAGTGCCAGGCCCTGAGCTAGATGCAGGGATGTAATGGCGACTAAGATGGAGGCCTGCCTTGAGGCGTTCAGGCTCTGGTAAGGAGGCAGACAAGAGTATGGCAACCATAAGACAATGCAGAGCATAGAGCAGGGACCTCCCTGAGTCCTGGGGTGAGGGGGTCTTCCCAGAGGAGATGAGGCCAACTGGAGGCCCCAGGGAGGAGGAGTTCCATAGGCAAGGGGGGTCCAAAGGAAGGAGAACGTGAGGACTCGAGGATAGCAAACGCAAATGCCCAGGGATGAGGGGACAGCAAACACAAGTGCTTGGGGATGAGAGGACAGTGAACACAAACTCCTGGGGATGAGGGGACAGTGAACACAAACTCCTGGGGATGAGGGGATAGCCAACACAAGTGCCTGAGCATGAGGGGACAGTGAATGCAAATGCCTGGGGATAAGGGGTCAGCCAACACAAGTGCTTGGGGATTAGGGGACAGTGAATACAAATACCAGGGGATGAGGGCACAGTGAACACAAACTCCTGGGGATGAGGGGACAGCGAACACAAGTGCCTGAGCATGAGGGGACAGTGAATGCAAACACCTGGAGATAAGGAGACAGCCAACACAAGTGCTTAGGAATTAGGGGACAGCAAACACAAATGCCAGGGGATGAGGGGTCAGCAAACACAAATGCCTGGGGATGAGGGGACAGTGAACACAAATGCCTGGGGATGAGGGGACAGTGAACACAAATGCCTGGGGATGAGGGCAAGGGGCACGCCTAGGGAGCTATGAGAAGCTTGAGTATGGTTGGAGTGTGAGGAGAGAGATGAGGCTGGGAGGCAGAGGGAGCTGGCCCAGCTGAGCATGGCTGGTTGTGCAGGGTCTTGCAAGCCCCAGGATGGAGCAGTGAAGGCTCTGAACGGGTGACTGGAGGGAGAATGTTGGTGGAGGTGACAAGGCCAGGGTTATGCCTTGAAGAAGACTTTGCAGTAGAGGTGGAAAGGCAGGCAAACTTCACTAAATCTTCAGGAAACCAGGTGCTCTGTAGGACAGAGACAACAGCTCCTGCTCTCCGGGAGTTTGTTTAAAAGAGCCTGGTACCTGAAGTATACCTGTGGTTTCTCCAGCATTTCCCCCTTTGATGGACAAAGAGCAAGCCAAGGCTCAGTTGAGCTGAACTAAACTGAGACAATGGCCAAAGAGCTGACAACTGGGGTGAAGGCCACACTCCCCAGCCGACCTCCTTCCAAGAAAGATGGAAAAGCTCTCTATGTGCATGATGGTAAAAAAAGAAAAGAAAAAAAAAAGAAAGATGGAAAAGCTAAGAAAATCCAGTCTCTCTCTCTCAAGTGAACCTGATCACTAGGGCCCAAAGCATGTAGACAGCTTCTGTCTACAGTGACATCTGACAGTGACATCGAGCAGCATGACGCAGAATAAACAAAAGGTGATCTTGCAAAATATCCAGCTACTTAGGGAGGCAGGAGTTAGCAGTTTCATAAAGAAGGGTCCAGATGCTTCGCCTTGCTCTGTTGAGATCACACTGGCATCGTATCATGGGACTGGAGAAGGCGCATCTCTGATGCTGCCCCAGGCTACTGCAGTTCTGTCCTACGGTAAGGTCACTCTATCCATGCTGTGTTTCTGCCAGCAGATGGAAAAACTGTGTCATAACCAGCAGCCAATAAGCAATTCCTTTCCTGGTAGAAAATGCTAAAGCCATAGGACCCCACACATAGCAGGCTCCAGGGGAGACAGAGAACTGGAAAAGGGCACAAAATGAGCTTGTGGGGAGCCTTTATGAGACTGGTGTTTCGGGAAAAGGTCACCACCGACCTCATTGGCTGGGCTGGATCAGTTTAACTGCACAGCATTGTTCTTTTTCTGGGGATGTGGCAGACATTGTTGGTTGTCTTGCCAATAACCGTTATCTCCTGACCCCCAAGCATGAATCATGGCTGGTCTAAGCCAGCATAGCAACCACGTTCTCTTTGTCAATCATTGGTCAAGGGGTGGGAATATGCCCTAGTTCTGGCCAATGAGACATAAGAAGTTTACTGGGGGACCTCTTTTCTTCCTGAAAAGACAAAGGCAGCCGGACGCAGTGGCTCACGCCTGCAATCTCAGCACTTTGAAAGGCCAGGTAGGAAGATCACTTGAGGCCAGGAGTTCAAGACCAGCCCGGACAACATGGTGAAACCCCACCTCTACTGAAAAACAAAACAAAACAAAAAACAAAATTAGCAGGACACAGTGGCACATGCCTTCAATCCCAGCTACTTGGGAGGCTGAGGCACGAGAATTGCTTGAACCCAGGAGGCAGAGGTTACAGTGAGCCAAGATTGTGCCACTGTACTCGAGCCCGGGGAAACAGAGCAAGACTCCATATCAAAAAAAAAAAAAAAAAAAAAAGACAAAAGTGTATGAAGAGAAATGCTTTTCTCTGTCATCTGTTCTTTTTGCCTTCAAGTCTAGCAGTGTGAGGATATAATGCTGGGAGCTGCAGCAACCATCTTGTAACCACGAGGTGATAAGCATGAAGACAAAAATGCAACATGCTTTTTGGCAGAATAGAAAGAAAGAATCTGGGTTCTTGATAATATCACTGAGTCACTGAGCCATCCATAGGACCAACCACCCTTGGACTTGTTAGGTAAAAAGTAGCCAGGCGCGGTGGCTCACGCCTATAATCCTAGCACTCTGGGAGGCTGAAGCAGGCAGATCATGAGGTCAAGAGATGGAGACCATACCGGCCAACATGGCGGAACCCTGTCTTTAGTAAAAATACAAAAATTAGCTGGGCACCTATAATCCCAGCTACTCGGAGGCTGCGGCAGGAGAATTGCTTGAACCCGGGAGGTGGAGGTTGCAGTGAGCTGAGATCGCGCCACTACACTCCAGCCTGGGCGATAAAGCGACACTCCATCTCAAAAACAAAAAACCAGTAAAGTAAATGTCCTTCTGACTTAAGATTCCATTAATTGGATTTCCTGTTTTGCGTGATCAAAAAGCACCATAACTGATACAGGGGAAATAATCTAAAATCATAAAGTAATGAATACATTTTATTTTTACCATGTATCTCCCCAAAAATTCTTTGAGGAGGCTCACATCCACAAATCACTTGAAGATATGATGTCACCTTCTTGCTTCGGTGGCTCTTTCTTAGCACTGGCTTACCCCTCTATCTTCCTTCATGTTCAGCTCAATGTCATTCTGTCATCCTGTGTGACCTCCGAGATGAAGTCAGTTCTTTCTACAGGACCTCTCTTTCACAGCATTCATCACAATGCTTATTTAGTGTGTTTTGTATCTGTGACACTTCAAAGTCTGTTTCTTTCACTAGACTGTGTTCCACAAGCATGCCATCTTTATTTTTCTATTAGTGGCAGTCGGATAGTAACTTTAGTGATGGTAATCATAGCCGCTATCATTTCTTAAACCCTGCTAAATGCCAGATGCTGTGCCATCCACTTTACAAACCATAACTTCATCTGACCTTGTAAGATATGTGTGATTGTTATCCATATTTCAAAGCTGAGGAATTGGGGTTTAGTGAGGTTAACCACTTGATCAAGACCCACTGCTAGTAAAAACAGAGATGTGAGTGGGACTCAGACCTGAGGGACCCCTCAAAGGGTCTGTTAAAGAATCTGGCTGGGCTCAGTGGCTCATGCCTATAATCCCAGCACTTTGGGAGGCTGATGTGGGTGGTTTACTTGAGGTCAGGAGTTCAAGAACAGACTGGCCAACATGGTAAAATACTGCCTCTACTAACAACACAAAAATTAACTGGGCATGGTGGTACACATCTGTAGTCCCAGCTACTCGGGAAGCTGAGGTGTGAGGATCGCTTGAACCCAGGGTATGGAGGTAGCAGTGAGCCAAGATCACGCCACTGTACTCCAGCCTGGGTGACAGAGCGAGATTCCGTCTTTTAAAAAATTAAAAAAAAAAAAGAATCCACAATGTGCCCTCCCAGGTAATTGGTGGCTGAAGCTTCCTTCATGCCCAGAGTATGAGCAGAATGCCTACAGAAAGAGTCCATGGAGAGAAGGCCGCAGCACGCAGGGCTGGCCTAGAAGAAGAGACATCACCTTGCTGTGTCACTGACCCTTGGCACTGTCTCTGGAACTTATTCCTATGTGAGGAGAGGGAGGATATTGTTAGCTGTGTGCAGTTTCTGTTCATCTACCTGAAACTCATCAACAACCTCACCTGTGCAGGACATAACTGAGTGCCAGGAAACAAGCCAAGAGCTTTGATGGAGAAAAACAGGCCTGGCAATAAAACAACAGCCACAGACAGACAGACAAACACGGAACATGAAGGGCCCATAGTCTGGGGCCTGCGGGAATGACTCCATTACATTATCAGGGAAAGGTGAATGATCTTTAGCCAATAATCTCTTTTTTTTTTTTTTTTGAGATAAAGCCTTACTTTTTTACCCAGGCTGGAGTGCAGTGGCACAATCTCAGCTCACTGCAACCTCCGCCTCCTGGGTTCAAGTGATTCTCCACCTCCGCCTCCTGAGTAGCTGGGACTACAGGCATCTGCCACCACACCTGGCTAATTTTTTTTTGTATTTTTTAGTACAGACGGGGTTTCACGATGATGGCCAGGCTAGTTTCAAACTCCTAACCTCAGGTGATCCACCCACCTCGACCTCCCAAAGTGCTGGGATTACAGGCATGAGCCACCGTGCCCGGCAGTCAACTCTCTTAAAACCCAGCATTCAGCTGCTGTGGAAAACAGCATGGTGGTTCCTCAAAAAATTAAATATAGAATTAATTACATGATCCAGCAATTCCACTTCTGGGTATACATACCCAAGTTCACAGCAGTATTAATAAACAAGAGCCAAAAGGTGGAAGCAACCCACGGGTCTATCAAAGGATGAGTGGATAAACAAAGGACGATGTACAGATACAATGGAATATTATCCAGCCTTAAAAAGGAAATTCTCACCCGTCCTACAACTGAATGAACCTTGAAAACATTATGTCAAGCAATATAAGCCGGTTACAAAAGGACAAATATTCTATGATTCCACTTATATGAGGCACCTAGAATAATCAAATTCATAGACAAAAAGTAGATTGGTGGCTGGCTGCTAGGAGATGGAGGAAGGGGAGCTGGGGAATTATTGTTTAATGGGTATAGAGTTTCAGTTTGGGGTGGTGAAGTTCTGAAGATTGAAGGTGGTGATGGTTGCACAATAACGTGAATGTGCTTAATGCCACTGGACTGTATACTCAAAAATAGTTAAATGGTACATTTTATGTTATATAGATTTTGCCACAATAAAAATGCCAATGTTGGCTGGGCACGGTGGCTCATGCCTGTAATCCCAGCATTTTGGGAGGCCGAGGTGGGTGGATTACTTGAGGCCAGGAGTTCGAGACCAGCTTGGCCAACACGGTGAAACCCCGTCTCTATTTAAAAAAAAAAGGAAAAACGCCAATGTTGGCGGGGCGCGGTGGCTCACGCCTGTAATCTCAGCACTTTGGGAGGCCGAGGTGGGTGGATCACCTGAGGACGGGAGTTTAAGACCAGCCTGACCAACATGGAGAAATCCCATCTCTACTAAAAATATCAAATTAGCCGGGTATGGTGGCGCAAGCCTGTAATCCCAGCTACTCGGGAGCCTGAGGCAGAAGAACCGCTTGAACCCAGGAGGTGGAGGTGGCGGTGAGCTGAGATCACTCCATTGCACTCCAGCCTGGGCAACAAGAGCAAAACTGTCTCAAAAAAAAAAAAAAGCCAATGTTGTCTTTGAGAAAGATTTATATTTACACATTTCAAAACAATATATTGTACACAATAAAAAGTATACAATTTTTATTTGAAAATTAAAAAAATAAATACTAAAAAGATGTACAACTATATCAATTTTAAAAACTCAGAAAAGAGTGCTTGCTTTGGCAGCACATATAATAAAAATATAAAAAGGAAAACATTTTTAAAAAATTAAAATTAGTAAATAAGGTTTCAAGTAATATGTTTTTTTAAAAAAGAATGATTTACACATGAGATAATTCAACTGGAAAACATTTAGATTCTTAAAGAGGTTGTCACCCAGCAATCTGGCAGACAGCAATCTCAAACCCACCCTCTTCGGCTGGGCATGGTGCCTCATGCTGTAATCCCAGCACTTTGGGAGGCTGAGGAGGGAGAATCATTTGAGTCCAGGAGTTTGAGACCAGCCTGGACAACATGGTGAAATGTCGTTTCCACTAAAAATACAAAAACTAATCGGGCATGATGGCGCATGCCTGTAGTCCCAGCTACTCAGGAGGCTGAAGTGAGATCATCACCTGAGCCCAGGAGACGGAGGTTGCAGTGAGCCAAGATTGCTCCACTGCACTCCAACCTGGTTGGTTGAAAAATAATCTTCCACAGAAAAAAAAAAAAAAAAAAAAAGAAAAGAAAAAAGAAAAAGACCATTTCCCAAATGATTCCTTTTCACAGGTTTAACCATCTTTTGCCTTCTCACCACACTTCTGTCATATTTCCTCATGTGTGTGCTTCTTAGATATTCACTCACTCATTCATTCACTAAATATTTAGTGAAGACCTACTGTGCATCCTATATCTGGTACCATGGTGTTCTGACATGGTACCCACAGGTCAGGCTTGGATGCAACTTAATCTGGTAAGGCCCAGAGTGTTCACTAAAGCTCTGTGGGGTCAGATGGCAGGACTGTCAGATAACAAATCAAACGATCTTTCTGAGTGCTAACTCGTGAAACAGTTGGAGCCCTGAGGAGGTAAGACTGAACTGATGAAAGATCAGTGTCCCCAGGCCATACATTCTGATACCAGCTGAGTGCACAGATAGTAAGTTTCTAAAAAACTAGAGCGGCAACAGGGTGTTAAGGCAGGAAGTAGTGTTCCTACAGTTTACGAAATCCAGGTCCAGAGAAGTAGAAAGTGGCTGCTCAGGGTCACACAACCAATATAAGTGACATTGCTAAGGCTGAACCTCATGCCTCCTGGCTCAGTCCAACCTGTGGGCTTCACACCGATTTTTGAGAGTGCCCATCATGGTACCAGAATCGGGGATCCTGGAGCCCAGCAGAGGGAATGCACCTGCACCTAATTAGGCCCTATGGCTCTAAATGGGCAGTCAGGGCAATCGCAGTTTCTGTGCTTTGCACTACTGCTTTAATAATTCAGGCCTTAAACTGATGACGGCACTCTCCAGGAGGAGAAATTGTGCTCAGATGAGGAGCAAGAACAAATCCTGGCCAAGAGTCTTTTCTTAGTAGGATTCTGCCTTCATCTTTTTCACCAGTTTAATTTGGATGACATCAAATTCCTTTAAAAAGAGATTTCATATTAGATTTGAAAATTGCCCACATCCATCAACCTCCTATTAAATGTAAATGGCTATATCCTGGGCTGCAGATCTGTAATGCTCAGATCACTCGAGAGACCTCAGGCTTCTAATAACGGACTCCAGATTTTTAAACCCAATTTCTTGGCTACCCTCATCCACATAATGCTCCAGAGAGACAGTGAGCACTCGCTTCCGTTTACAGCTGTCTGTCCTAATGGACTGAGTGCAAGCATGAAGTCAGGGGCTGCTCCTGCAGGCTGACCTCAGGAGTCAGGGCTGGGTTCACAGCAAAGACAATGGAAAATGTAGCGATGAGGCGGGACATTGGGCGAGGGCTGATGAGGACACGGGCTTTTAGGAACAAATATCATGTTTCTTGGATGAAAAAGTAGGGTGCCTAGCTAAAGAGGTGCTATACCCACTGAATATACATGGATGAGCACTGGGGTCTCTGGTCTGGGCCACAGCTAGCTTGCAAACAGGCCCACTCAGGGACCAATTTGTAGCGCTCAGACCACTCCCAAATGGTCACTCCCTCTCTACTCACCCTTCTGTTCTCAGCCTCCTTCTTCCCTTGATAATGATGCCTGCCTTACGCTGGACCTTCTCTTATTCCAAGTGCCTCTCCAGGAAGGGTGTGGAGGGAGTAGCAGAAGTCAAGGGACTCAGATGATTGGTAATTGAGGCAGAACTTCAAGAAAATGTTCTCCACCCCTGGCCCCAAGCCTAACTTGTTTCCTCTTTCCCCTCCATTAGTAACACTTGAGGAAGCTTGAAACCGCAATGAGCATCTGAGCTGAACCAGATCGAATCACTGCCCACAGAGGAGCTTTGGGTCTGCAAATATGAGTCCACCTGTGAGTGATTTTCCCTGGGGCAGCCAGTACCTCACATACCCACTCCTAGCAAAAGGTGTAAATAGCACAGACAGGAGGGGCAAGACCAGAAAAGTTGGCCCTCTGACCTACTGCAGGCATGTGTGGTCTTATGGAAAATAGTTTATCTAATTGTTTTCACGTTCTGAATACTCTCAGTTAAAATTTCCGTTTAATGCTTGAATGTGTCCAGGGTTTGTACCCTTGAAAGGTGGTGGGAATAGTTTTATAAGAGACGCTCAGTTTCAAAATCTGGGATTTGCAACCATCTGCTACTATACACAGTTTAACACTTGCTAGAATGAGTATGCAAGCTAATCTGTGCTATGAGCAGAATGTGACTCATCTGGATTCAGTTAAACAGCTCATGGTGCTTTTCAAAAAAGATAGATGTGAAACCTTTGAAAACACAGTCTTGCCATGCAGAATGCTGCTGTACATACCATCAGGAAGAAGTGGGCAAAGGAGCACATGGGAATTACATCCCTCAATGGAAGCTCCAGAGAGTTCTACAAATGGTGTTGTCAGCAGACCCCAAACAATTCAGTGTGCATGACTAGGGAAAGATGTTCTCAAAAACAATGCATAACTTACACGCCTAGAAAAGGCTACTGTTTCTAAAAAGATTGAAGGATTCAAATAATACCTGCAACTTCTTCAGGATGGTACATCATGGAAAGATTCACTTAATCATTCCCATTCAGCAAACATTGTGCACATGTATGAATGCCAAGCACTCTTTGAGCTTCTGAGAATTCAGCAGCGAGAAAAGCTGTCCATTCTAGCAGTTCTAGCATGAATGGTCTGTCTTAAACAGGTGCCATCTGGGGGCTGTGCTCAGATCCCCAGTCATGCCCCTTGATGTGCCAGATGACAGGCATTTGAGGAACTCAGCACACCCTCAATATCATCCCACTGACACCTTGTACCCCTTGAATACTGCTGACATGTCCTAGAGTCTCATTTTTCTTCTTTCCTATCAAAGGGAGTAGAGCTGCAGTGTCCTCCCTCTTAGCATCTATCAAGTGTCTTATCTTGTAGGATTAGAAGAAACCAGCTCCTTCTACCTCTCATCTCTGGGCCCATTCTTTTCTTTCTCCAACACCTAATGCTATGGGAATAAGGGGGAGGGAAAGTGCACCTGCATTTCACATAGGTGGGAGCTTCAGCTTGGGCCCCCACTTGGCTAACTGAATGGCCAGACCCATTCATTCTCTAAAAATCATCCACATAATAGGACCTAGTGAGCCAAAAAGTGAAATAAAGGGCAGAATAATGTTAATAGTCACAATGCTGAATACAACCACATCTTGCTTAAGATTTGCAAGGAAAGGAAAACTAACTAGAAGAGCACTTTGCAGAACAGGCCCTTCTCCAACTCCCACTGTGACTTACTTCTGCAGGTTTTCTTATCTGGATTCAGGGTAAAGCCTTTCAGGCAGTGGCAGGAATAGGAATCGTCTGTGTTAACACACTCGTGCTGACATCCATGGTTAGATGAGGCACAGTAGTCTATCTCTGGCAAGAAGGAAAAATCACAAGAATGGCAAATAAATCAATAAAGCTAGCAATATGAAAACTATGGATTTCCAGTCTTCATTTTCCCAGACAGGTAAAATCTCATACCTCAAAGAGTCACACCATAAAGGGGTCTCCCAATAAAGCTACTTCCATGTTTAGAGATATGGCCTCTCCTAAGAGAAACTTCTTCTCCTTCCTCCCTCTCCTCCCTCTCCTTCCTCCTCCTCCCTCCTCCTCCTCCTCCTCCTTTTCTTCTTCTTCTTATTACCTGGACTTTTGTGCTAGGCAAAGAGAAACTTTCTGACATATTACAATATGTTTATGCAACAAACAAATTTGTAAAGATGCTTTCCTTGTCTTTATTCATGGAAGAGCCACTAAAATAAAAATGGGGTATTTGCCAGACTGTAGGCCCAGAAGAATTTAGCTGAGTATTTTATGGAATTTAAGCAATTAAAGCAATTAAACATTCCCAAAGCCAAACTCCAAACCACTTAAACCCATCAAACAATGAGCCAAACAATAAGACACAAAATTATATCCTGGGAAAAATAAGGCCTGGGAGTCAAAGGCATAAATACTCTGAGTTCAAAACACATCCTGGTTACCTCATTGGGCTCAGCTACACATAAATAAGATCTTTACCTCAAGATTCACAGAGAACGTGATCACTAGGGATACACTAATTTAAACAAAAAAAAAAATTTTTTTTTAAGTATTTCATGAAATTTGTTATAATGGAATTTTACTTGCATAAATGTTTTTATTTTGTCTTTGTTCTTTATTTTTTATCTCCTTTTTTGTTCTTTTATATTTTTTTGTATAAGCATTTTTAAATATGGAAATAAATTTTTATTGCAGAATCTGAGCAAAGTATTTTTCCATAGTGGAACTTAGACACATTGTTTAAAATTACTTGAAATAAATGACCACTGACGGAATCTTAAAAGGAATCTTTGTTTTCATGAGGGCTTTTATTGTTTTAAGAAACATTTGAACTGCATAATCTTCCTAATAAAAAATTTGGTATAGATGAGAGTTTTCTCAATCCCTACCAGAGGAAAGAAACTGTGTTAGGAGAAAGGCATACAATATTCCTAAAAGGAAAAAATGTTGAGTAAGATGCCAATTTTTCCCAATTTAAACTTATGGAAATGTTAAGCAAAATATACAATAATGTCCAATTTCAAAAATGGACTGAGTAGTATAATAAATCCATGTGCATATCACCCAGCTTCAAAAGAATCAATCTATGGCTACTCTGCTTTCAGCTACATTCCCACTCTCCATAGTAAGGTCCTACATTACTTTGAAGCAAACCCCAGATGTTTATTATTATTATTATTTGTTTTGAGAGAGAGTCTTGCTCTGTCACCCAGGCCGGAGTGCAATGGTATGATCTAGGCTCGCTGCAACCTCTGCCTCCTGGGTTCAAGTGATTCTCCTGCCTCAGCCTCCTGAGTAGCTGGGATTACAGGTGTGTGCCACTACACCTGGCTAATTTTTGTATTTTTAGTAGAGATGGGGTTTCATCATGTTGGTCAGGCTGGTCTTGAACTCCTGACCTCAAGTGATCCACCCACCACAGCCTCCCAAAGTGCTAGGATTATAGGTGTGAGCCACCGCGCCTGGACCAGACATTGCATTATCTTGTCCATAAGTACTTCATAATGTAGCTTTAAAACACTGGTACTCTTTATAAACAATATAACTGCAATAACACAGTCATATATAAAGGCATTTAAAAAATCTTTTTCTTTGAAAACAATTTCAAGCTTACAAAAAGTTACAAACATAAAAAGAGTACAAGAAACACGTGCATACTCTTTACCCAGATTCACCTTTGTTAACATTTTACCCCATTCCTGTGATCACTTGGTCATCTCTCTGACCTATTTGAGGGTACCTTATATACATCCTGGTCCCTTCCCTTAGAAACAGTCTGTGCTTCCTGACCAGGCACTGTGGCTCACACCTATAATCCCAGCATTTTGGGAGGCTGAGGCAGATGTATTACCTGAGGTCGGGAGTTTGAAACCAGCCTGACCAACATGGAGAAACCCTGGTTTCTACAGAAAAAAATACAAAATTAGCTGAGCGTGGTGGTGCATGCCTGTAATCCCAGCTCCTTGGGAGGCTGAGGCAGGAGAATTGCTTGAACCTGGGAGGCAGAGGTTGCAGTGAGCCAAGATCATGCCACTGCACTCCAGCCTGGGCAACAAGAGCAATATTCTGTCTCAAAAAAAAAAAAAAAGTCTGTGTTTCCCAAGAGGAGGGATATTCCCTTATATAACTGCAGTATAGCTATAAATTTCATGAGTTTATATTGATATGATACTTTTATTTAACCTACCACCCATATTCTAATCTTGTCAGTTGACTTAATGTTCTTCATAACATTTTTCACCTTTCAGTACAAGATTTTGTCTAGGGCCAGAGATAGTATTTCGTTTTCACATCTGCTTAGCCTCCCTTAATCTAGAACCATGGTGCCTAATATGTCTATTTTAATCAAAATTAATTAAAATGAAATAACAATAAAAATTCAGCCAGGTTGGTGGCTCATGCTTGTAATCCCAATGCTTTGCAAAGCTGAGGCTGGAGGATTGCTTGAACCCAGAAATTTGAGACCAGCCTGAGCAACATAGCAAGACCCCATTTCTAAAAAAAGATTTTTTCTTAAGTTAGCTGAGTAATGTGGCACCTGCCTGTAGCCCCAGCTAATTGGGAGGCTGAGGCCAGAGGACTGCATGAGCCCAGGCGTTGGTGACTGCAGTGAGCTATGAGCTATGACTGTACCACTGCACTCTAGCCTAGGCAACAAAGCAAGAGCCTGTCTCTAGCAAGAAAACATAACGAAACAAAAACTCAGTTACTTGGTTACACTGGCTGTATCTCAAGTGCTCAATAACCACACATAGTTTCTGACTACTGTACTGTATGGTGCAAACAGAGCATTTCCATCAACCAGAGTGTCCCACTGGAAAGTGATGGTCCAGAACATTTCCACAGCCTGTGTGTTTTATGACACAGGAATTTTGGAATAATATAGACTCTTCTACCTGTTATTAGTTTTTTGTGTTTTTTTTTTGAGGTATAATTGACAAAACCCAAACTGCACATACTCAAGGAAAACAATCTGACGCAGTTTGCTTATGTATCCTGCTGTGAAACCATCACCACAATAAGTAATGAGCATACGTATTACTCTCAAAACTTTCCTCCTGTCCCTTTCTAATTCATTCTTCTGCACTCTCTCCAGTCCCAAACAACCATTTATCTTCTATTCAGATAAATCAGTTTATACTTTCTAGAATTTTATATCTTCTTTTTCTCCCCATGGAATTTTAAACAAATGTAATCATATAGTATGTATTCTTTTTGGTCTGGTTTCTTTCATTCAGCATAATCATTTTGAGATTCATCCACATTCATGGATGTGTCAATAGTCTGTTCCTTTTTATTGCAGAGTAGTATTTCACTATGTGTTATCCATTCACTTGCTGAAGGACTGTTTACCTGTTTCCAGTTTGGGGCTATCACAAATAAAGCAGCTATGAACATGAATGCACAAATTTTTGTGTGGACAGATGCTTTCATTCCTCTTGCATAATGGCTGGGCCAAATGGGACATGTATGCTTAACTTTTTAAACATTCCCACCAGCAGGTTACAAGAGTTCCAGTTGCTCCGTATCCTCATCAACACTTGGTAGTTTTAGTCACTCTAGTGGGTATGCTGTGATTATCTCATTATGACTTCAGTTTGTATTTACCTAATGACAAATGTTGTTGAATATATTTTCATATGCTTCTTTGCATCCTCCATATATTCTTTGATGAAGTGTTGATTCAAATATTTTGCCCATATTACTGAGTGGTTTGTCTTCTTCTTCTTTTTTTTTTTTTCTTACAGAGTCTTGCTCTGTCACCTAAAACCTCTGCCTCCCAGGTTCAAGTAATTCCCCTGTCTCAGCCTCCCAAGAGCTGGGATTACAGGCACCCACTACCACATCTGGCTAATTTTTGTATTTTTAGTATAGACGAGATTTCACCATGTTTGCCAGGCTGGTCTCAAGCTCCTGACCTCAAGTGATCTGCCTGCTTTGGTCTCCCACTGTGCTGGGATTACAGGCATGAGCGACCAAGCCCAGTCTGAAAAGGTATTTTTTAAATTTCACATTTTGATTGTCCATTGGAAGTATATAAAACTGGCTAATTTTTGTATATTGAGCTTGTGTCCTGCAACCTTGATAAATTCACTTGCTATTAATAGTTCTAATAGCTTTTTTGTAGATTCCACTGGATTTTCTACATAGCTGATCATGTAATCTGTTAATAATTTTTTTGTTTTTTTTACAATCTAGGTACCATTTATTTATTTTTCTGTCTTATTATACTGGCTAGAACTTCCAGTACAATATTCAATAGAAGTGGTGTGAGTGAATATTCTGTTTTATTCCTGATTTGACCTAGTGAAAGCAAGCATTGTCTTTCACTATTATGATGTTAACTGGGTTTTTCATTGATGCACTTTATCAGAATGAGGCAGTTACCTTTATTCCTAATTTGCTGAAAGTTTATTTAAAGAATAAATGAATGTCAGATCTCATTCAGTGCTTTTTTCTGCATCTATTGAGATGGCTCACATAGTTTTGACTTTTTAGTATGTTAATATTACGAATTACTTTGATTGAGTTTTGAATGTTAAGCCAACTTTGAATTCCTGGAATAAATCCCACTTGGTCATGATGTATTGTACTTTTTAACATATTGTCAAATTTGATTGCTAGAAACTATTTAAAGAACTTTTACAGGTATTTCATGAGAAATATTTGTGTATAGTTTTCTTTTTTTATGTCTTTTTCTAGTTTGGGTATCAGGGTAATGACAGCCTCATAGAATGAGTTGAAAATTGTTCTTTCCTCTTCAATTTTTTAGAATAATTTGTGTAGGATTAGTATTAGTTTTTCTTCAAATGTTTGGTAGAATTCACCAGTTAAGCCAACTAGGTTTGAAGTCTTCTCTGTGGGAAGGTTTTTAAAGTGCAAATTCCATTTCTTTTAACAGATAGAGATAATTCAGACTATTCTTTTTGGAGGAGGAGGACAGAGTTTCACTCTGTTGCCCAGGCTGGAGTGCAGTGGTGTGATCACGGCTCACTGCAGCCTCAACCTCCCGGGCTCAAGCAACTCTCCTGCCTCAGCCTTTCAAGTAGCTGGGACTACAGGCACTTGTCACCATGCCCAGATAATTTATTTTTTTGTAGAGATGAGGTCTTTCTATGTTGCTTAGGCTGGTCTAGAACTCCTGACCTCAAGCAATCCTCCCACTTCAGCCTCTCAAAGTTCTGGGATTACAGCTATGAGTTACCATGTCCAACCTCTATTTCTTTTTGGGCAAACTTTAGTAGTTTGTGTCTTTCAAGGAATTTGTCCATTTCATCTAAGTGGTTAAAGTTATTGGCATAAATTTGTTCATGATTTTTCTGTATATGGTGTGTGTGTGTGTGTGTGTGTGTGTGTGTGTGTGTGTGTGTGTATTTTTTGGAATTTCATTTCTATAGGAACCAGTTTCCATCAATGAGCCTGTATTACTTCTGTAATCAGAAAAAGTACTAAAAAGAAATGTACACATTTGTAACTGTAAAACTAGTTGCCATGGAAAACAGCCCAAATAATATACAAGAAAGAACAATGTGGGAAGTGTCCAGTGATTTGGAGAAGAAAATAATCAGGGAACATTGTTGAAAACAATATATATATCCTCAGATGTGCACATCTGCTACAGTTTGGATATTTGTCCCCATAAACTTCATGTTAAAATTCAATCCCCAGTGTTGGAGGTGGGGCTTAATGGGAGGTGTTTGGGTCATGGTGGGGAATCTCTAATGAATAGCTTGGTGCTGTCCTCACAGTAATGAGTACGTTTGCTCTGTTAGTTCTCATGAGACCTGGTTGTTAAAAAGGACCCGGTATCTCCCCATCCTTTCTCTCTTGCTTCCTCTCTCACCATGTGATCTCTGCACACGTTGGCTCCACATCACCTTCTGCGGTGAGTGGAAGCAGTCTTAGGCTTTCACCGGATGCTCAATCTTCCAGCCAGCAGAATCATGAGCCAAATCAACCTTTCTTTTTCTTTATAAATTACCCAGTCTCAGGTGTTCCTTTACAGCAACACAAATGGACTAAAACAATATCCATTTTGTACTGGTGCTATGTGATAGTATCACAGATCATTTTATTTCATAGAATTTCATTTCTACCTCTGCCTCAAAGAGTTCCTCCCTCTCTCACTGCCTTCAAGTCTTTAATCAAAGACCAGTATTACGTTGCTGCTGAGACCTATGGTATTCTCTTATCCTGCTCCAACAGAAAGTAGGCTCCGTAAGGACAGATATTGGTGGGTTTTTTTTGATCTGTTTAATTTATTAAGACATGCCCAATGTCTACAATCATATCTGACACACACTAGATACTCAACAAATATTTGTGAAATGAATAAAAGGTTATTGGTATTACTCTTAATGGAGTATGTTTTTGAGGGTTTCAATGCGTAAACATCGAACACCAAGAACCAACATGGGGGACACTAAGAATGGAAGATAGTTCTCATGCCCTCCATAAGGCTTCTTCCCAGAAAGCTGTTTAAATACCTCCTTCTAGGAGGATCTCAGTTCAACAATTAGCATGTTCTGGGTACAGACATTTGGCCAGTACAAACCCAACCAATCATTCATTGAGTGTAAATTTCTCCATATACAAATTGGTTAAATGCCTATTAAAGTCTGGAGGGTCACTACGACATTTTCCATGCCTGGCTAGTCTACTAAATGAAATAAAGTTACTCTAATATGACTCATTCTTAGTGACCACAAAGAATGCAAGTAACCAAATTCGTTGTGTTCATTTATTATTATTATTTTTTTGAGACAGAGTCTTGCTCTGTCATCTAGGCTGGAGTGCAGTTGTGCAACCTCGGCTCACTGCAACTTCTACCTCCCAGGTTCAAGCGATTCTCCTGCCTCAGCCTCCTGAGTAGTTGGGGTTATAGGCACCCACCATCACGTCTGGCTAATTTTTGTATTTTTAGTAGCGATGGGGTTTCACTATGTTGGCCGGGCTGGTCTCAAACTCCTAACCTCGTGATCCACCCGCCTCGGCCTCCCAAAGTGCTGGGATTACAGGTGTGAGCCACCCCACCTGGCCTTGTTTTGTCCATTTCTAAGCTCAAGGAACTAGATCTCAGCTCAGTCTAGGGAATCACTTTCTAAGATTCAGAGCTATACAAAGCGGAACAAACTGCCATGGGGTACAGTGAATATCCTGTCAGTGAGGACATTCAAGTGCAGGTTGGATGATGGCTCTGAGAATACGGTAGGATAGATAGTTGGGCAAGAACTAGATTAAACTTTAAGGCCTCTTCCAACTGAGAGCCTTTGATTCATACACATAGGCCGTCACTAAAGTGGCATATCATAGGCTGTAGGAAGGTTGTGGCACTCGGCATGTTAGCTATGCCCTGGCCAAAAAAACCTGACAACCAATACTTTGTCGTTCTTCTATTACTGATTCAGTATAACATTATTTCTGGCCAGGAATGGTGGCTCACCCTGTAATCCCAGCACTTTGGGAGGCCAAGCTGGGAGAATTGCTTGAGGTCTGGAGTTCTAGTCCAACCTGAGCAACATGGCAAGAACACATCTCTACTTAAAAAAGTGTATTTCCTTCTGTGTTTTGTTTTTAATGCAAACACAAAATTTTCATTCAGTGCCTTACTCTGTGCAACACATTCTTATTTGAAAAATAAGGATGGATGCTGGGCGTGGTGGTTCATGACTGTAATCTCGCACTTTGGGAGGCTGAGGTAGGCAGATCACCTAAGGTCAGGAGTTTGAGACCAGCCTGACCAATATGGTGAAACCTCGTCTCTATACTATTACAAACATTAGCCAGGCATGGTGACATGCACCTGTAGTCTCAGCTACTCAGGAGGCTGAGGCAGGAGAATCGCTTCAACCTGGGAGGTGGAGGTTGCATTGAGCCAAGACCGCACCACTGCACTGTAGCTTGGGCGACAGAGTGAGACTCCGTCTCAAAAAAAAAAAAAAAAAAGAAAAAGAAGGATAGAAATGTCAACCAAGTTATCAATGGAGACTGAAAACAATGAGCATAATGACTTCCAAGTACGAAAATAATAAATGGCAACATGAAAAAGACGGTGTCCACAATTGCCTTTATTCATCACTACAGACATTAGACAATTAAGCATTAGACTCAAAGCCCACAGTCTCCTTGATACCAAAGACATAAATCCCTGTCCAGCGGACTGAAGTCCTCTACAGATCTTTCTGGTGAAAAGACCCTGGATATCTAAGAGCGTTCTTTGTCATGCTTGGCTCAAGAGTAAGGGTTTCAATCTAGGTCTCAAAAAGTCTTGCTACCGTATGACCAGCAGTTCCACTTCTGAGTATAAAAACCCAGAAGAACTGAAAGCAAGGATTCAAACACCCATGTGGTAACAGCATTATTCACAGTAGGGAAAAGGTAGAAGTAACCCAAATGTCCATCAACAGATGAATAAACAAAACGGGGTATAGACATACAATTGAATATTATGCAGTCTTAAAAGGAAAGGAAATTGTGATATATACTACAACACAGATAAACCTTGAGGACATTATGCAAAGTGAAATATCTCAGACAGCAAAGGACAAATACCATACAATCCCACTTACATGAAGTAGCGAGAGTAGTGAAATTCACAGAGACAGAAAGTAGAATAGTGGTTGACAGGGCAGGCAAGGGGGAATTATTGTTCAATGTGTATAGCATTTCAGTTCGGGATGATGAAAAGCTCTGGAGGTGGACGGTGAGGATAGTTATAGCTGGGGTGGAAATCAGGTGACCCCAGCCACAGGATGTGGTCTGGAAAGGCAGGAAGGAAACAGGCTAGGATATGTGTTTTTCACAATGTGAATGTATTTAGTGCCACTGAATGGGTAGAGTGGTAAATTTTATATTATGTATGCTTTACAACTGTACCAAAAAAACAGTCTTGCTAACATTTTGCAAACTCATGGTACCTGTGTGTTTCTACCTTTCTCCCCTCTAGATTTGGATGGCTGGGCTGTTCTAGGGTAAGAAATTGACATAAAGGTGCTGCTTTTTTGAACACCACTTACATATTTCAAACTGTAGTACTGGTTCATGAACATAAAGCCCTGTTATGTACATTTTGGCTTAATCATAAATTAACCATGCTGGGTTTATTACGTTGACTAGTCTACCTTTTTTTTTTTTTAAACGGAGTCTCACCCTGTCACCCAGGCTTGGAGTGTAATGGCATGGTCTTGGCTCACTGCAACCTCTGCCTCCTGGGTTCAGATAATTTTCCTGCCTCATCCTCCTGAGTAGCTGGGATTACAGGCACGTGCCACCACACCCAGCTAATTTTTGTATTTTTAGTAGAGATAGGGCTTCACTATGTTGGTCAGGTTGGTCCTGAACTCCTGACCTCGTGATCCGCCCACCTCAGTCTCCTAAAGGGCTGGGATTACAGGCATAAGCCACCATGCCTGGCTGACTAGTCTACCTTTTTTAGACAATAATTGCACACTTACTCATGGGATTAGCTTTCAAATATAATTTTAAAATATAGGCTGAAATTTAAGGAACTGAGTTTATCTTATTTTTTGCAAGTTTATGAGAAGTAGAATTAAAAAAATTTTTTTTCAACATCACAGCAGTAGCCAGGTTGACTTGGCTGGAAGCCAGTGGGAGGCCTTGGTACTAACAGGGTGGCTGCCTTGTTTCTGAGCTTCTGCCTCCATCCTGTTTCTGTCCTTTTAACGGGTCCCTATTTTTCAGTTTTTGTCCCCACTACAGATCTGGAGCACTCCTGAGTGTTTCATTCTTACGACTGGGCTTTTGCCTTATTTTCTACTCCCAACTTTCCAAGTACTCTGTCTCCTTTCTTTCTCTTATCTCCCTCCTCCTGGGTCTGGCTCCTGCCCACCCCAAGCATGGTGGAAAGAGGGCCCTTCTAAGGGCTATATCCCTGAGGCTGCCTGCCTGAACCCTCTAATCTCCCGGCACTGTTCCCAGCCCACGTGTTGGGGTGGCCCATTTCTTGGTCTTGACTCTGACAACTGCACTGCTGGGCTCGCTGCCTAGCTGGCGAGACCTCACAGCTGGATCAGCCCCTCCCGCGGCTCCTAGCCAAACCTCCTCTCCCAGTCTCCCTACACTGTGGTATCTACTTCCAGGGTCTGACTCTGGGCTCTAACAGCCTCCTTGCCCACACCACCCTGGGCTGGGGATATGGGACAGGAGGCATGCTGAGCCACAGGGTGGGGAAGATGGTGCCACTCTGGGAACTAGGGCTGGTGCTGGGGTAGAAATCAGGTGACCCCAGCCAGGGGGTGCAGTCTGGGGAGGCAGGAAGGAGACTGGCTAGGATATGTGTTTCTCTCCAGGCCTTATCCCTGCAAGGCAGTAGCTCACCTGTTCTGGTCTAACTGGTCTCCTTCCCCTAACTCCTGCTGCAGTCCTGGCTGCACCACACCGTGTGCCCTCGGTCACATAACTCCTGGCACCATGACTCAGCTACTCAGTGTGGCTATGGCTAGTGTCTCTCACCAGCTTGCAGCGGAAGTCTTGAATGGTTTATGCACCTTTAAACTTAGCCCAGGCATATGGTATATGCACAATAAATATTTTTTTTTTTTTTTTTTTTTTTTTTTTTTAGCATTTTGGAGGCCAGGTGTGGTGGCTCACAATGACTGTAATCCCAGCACTTTGGGA